>SJYT01057427.1:46797-87215 GCA_006410635.1 Cephalophus harveyi
CAGAAAGTGAAGAGGAGCTAAAAAGCCTCTTGATGAAAGTGAAAGAGGAGAGCGAAAAAGTTGGCTTAAAGCTCAACATTCAGAAAACGAAGATCATGGCATCTGGTCCCATCACTTCATGGGAAATAGATGGGGAAACAGTGGAAACAGTGTCAGACTTTATTTTTCTGGGCTCCAAAATCACTGCAGATGGGGACTGCAGCCATGAAATTAAAAGACGCTTATTCCTTGGAAGAAAAGTTATGTCCAACGTAGATAGCATATTCAGAAGCAGAGACATTACTTTGCCGACTAAGGTCCGTCTAGTCAAGGCTGTGGTTTTTCCGGTAGTCATGTATGGATGTGAGAGTTGGACTGGGAAGAAGGCTGAGTGCTGAAGAATTGATGCTTTTGAACTGTGGTGTTGGAGAAGACTCTTGAGAGTCCCTCAGACTGCAAAGAGATCCAACCAGTTCATCCTAAAGGAAATCAGTCTGAATATTCATTGGAAGGACTGATGCTGAAGCTCCAATATTTTGGCCACCTGATGTGACGAGCTGACTCATTAGAAAATCCCCTGATGCTACAAATATTAAAGGCAGGAGAAGAAGTGAACAACAGAGGTTGAGATGATGGGATGGCATCACTGACTTAATGCAC
This sequence comes from Cephalophus harveyi, assembly GCA_006410635.1. Taxonomy (NCBI): domain Eukaryota; kingdom Metazoa; phylum Chordata; class Mammalia; order Artiodactyla; family Bovidae; genus Cephalophus; species Cephalophus harveyi. Next base: position 47,437 of record SJYT01057427.1, read on the forward strand.
AGGAGTTTGAGCAAGCTCTGGGAGATAGCGAAAGACAGGGAAGCCTGGCGTGCTGCAGTCTATAGGGTCACAAAGAGCCAGACATTACTGAGCAACTGAGCAACAACAATGTTTGTAATGGGCATTGTCAGTGCTTCCCACAGGTCTCAGTTCAGTTCAGTCGCTCAGTCGTGTCTGACTCTTTGGGACCCCATGAATCACTGCACGCCAGGCCTCCCTGTTCATCACCAACTCCCGGAGTTCACTCAGACTCACATCCATCGAGTCAGTGATGCCATCCAGCCATCTCATCCTCGGTCGTCCCCTTCTCCTCCTGCCCCCAATCCCTCCCAGCATCAGAGTCTTTTCCAATGAGTCAACTCTTTGCAGAAGGTGGCCAAAGTACTGGAGTTTCAGCTTTAGCATCATTCCTTCCAAAGAAATCCCAGGGTTGATCTCCTTCAGAATGGACTGGTTCGATCTCCTTGCAGTTCAAGGGACTCTCAAGAGTCTTCTCCAACACCACAGTTCAAAAGCATCAATTCTTTGGCGCTCAGCCTTCTTCACAGTCCAACTCTCACATCCATACATGACCACAGGAAAAACCATAGCCTTGACGAGACGGACCTTAGTTGGCAAAGTAATGTCTCTGCTTTTGAAAATGCTATCTAGGTTGGTCATAACTTTTCTTCCAAGGGGTAAGCATCTTTTAATTTCATGGCTGCAATCACCATCTGCAGTGATTTTGGAGCCCCCCAAAATAAAGTCTGACACTGTTTCCACTGTTTCCCCATCTATTTCCCGTGGAGTGATGGGACTGGATGCCATGATCTTCGTTTTCTGGATGTTGAGCTTTAAGCCAATTTTTTCACTCTCCTCTTTACTTAAATCCCTTATTCTTAAGAGCTGTTAATTTTCCTTCATTTCTCAGTTGAAATTATGTACCTTTGGGATAATATTTTTTTTTCCTTAAAATATGTGAAATTTCTATTTTCAGATTTCTTATTTATTTCAAATTGTTTCTCTGCCACCTTAACTTGGCTGGGTAACACTCTTGAAATTTAACCTCTCTTTGAGTCAGAGGACATAACATTTCAGAAAGTTAAAAGTGCCTCCTTAACTTTGTGGGGTGTGGGTGGTACAGGTTGTTTCATGACCCCTAAACAAGCCCCAGTGAAAAGCTAGGTTGTCTTTGTTTTAATCGCCCCATTTGAGGTCTAGATTCAATTGCCATCTTATTTGATGTTTCAAGAGTAACCCCTCCTAACCTCTTGAAGAATCTCCGTGGTGACCCTAAGGAGAGCAGTTTTCAGTAATGTGGTAGAAGCAGAGCCAAGATTGAAAGGGGATAAAGAGAATAAATTCTGAGGAAATGAAGCAACCAATCGAGACATGCTTTCCAGAAGGCTGGTTAATGAAGGGAACATGAGAGCAGCAGAAGTATCTAGAGAGAAGACTGCTTGAGGAAAGATATTTTCAAGTTGAGGGAGACTTACATAGCACATTCCTGAAGGGAAAGAGAAGAGAGCTCCTGGGGCAGAACAGGTTAAAAATGCCCACGAACAGGGACTGATGTGTGAGGCAATATTCCAGAGAAGATCAAAGGGGTTAAGGTCAGTATACAATTACCAAATGTATGCTTTGAGATCCCAAGGATGTGATTTTTCGCAAGTCTTTTTTTTTTTTTTGTAATAAATCTCTAAATTGGCAAGCCCCACTCCTCAGAATTTCTAAATTTGAAACAGGGTTTACTTTTGTTAGTCAAACTTTCCCAAAGGAATAAAAAAAAAGCACCTAAAATTTTGTGATGAGAATAAATAATTCCAAATTAGTTTTGGTCACCTATTGATTTCTGGTGTATCTTGACAACTTCATTCTCATCTCTGATTTTTAACCATGAGCATGAGAGACGTGACTCCAGAAATGATCATGGTATATGTCATTTAGCTTGCTAACTATTATATTGACAGAAACTAAACGAATTTGTTTTTATTCATAGTCATTCAATGCTTTCTATTTAAAAAATTTCATTGAACAACAATGCAATCGGTAATCAGTAGAACACTCTTCTATTAATGCATCCTCTTTATCTCAATGTTGTTACTAAAGGATTTTGGGGTCTCTATTTTAGTTGGTTTAAAATCATTTTCCTTAACTGCTAGTGAATGTGCATGTGTTTATGTAGACAGACACAACTCTTCTCCTATGATGAGACTAACGGTGTAATGAAAAAAACATTTATTGAATGTGTATTGGCATAGCACCTGTTGTTTATACACATCAACACTGAAAATGGAAATGCCTAGACTGATGAGCTAGATATTAATCAAGTTAGAATTAGCACTAGACTTTACATGCATTACTCTCCAAATGTTGGAGTAAATGGCTTATTCCATACGCCACATTTTCAAATTTGCATATGCTAATATTTGAACAAGTATGCATGCTTTAATAATTGATTGGAAAGCTAAGTTAAAAGAAACTATTTCAAAAGTTCTTTTAAATAAATATTAATATTCTAGTGTATTGGGAAAAAATGGAATTGAAGGCATATGATCTTCTGGGGAATTGTTCTTAATTACTTTCAGACCTATGATAATTATGGGGTTTTCAATTTAAGCAGACATACTGTTGTTAGAAACAAATTTTCTGACTATATCAGGTGGACTTTTTCATTTGTCCTTAAGAGGTTATCTGGCATGAAGTAGTAACTGAGAGAGTCTTTCTGGAAGTCTGGAAACTGATTTGTATTGCTTATGCTAAGTTTAATAATGTGATTTAATTAATTCATTTAATATATGTACTTTAAATCAGTATTGACAGATAAAGAGATTTATTTAAAAGTATACATAATTTATATTGCTCAAATGGACATAATCAATAACTTAAACTATTCTAATTATTTGACTTGGACACAGGGAAATAAAAAATATTTGAGCTGTCAACAAATATTTTGTCAACAAATTCAAGAATGAAAATTAAATTCCCATTTAATATTTAGTTTTTAGCCCCTAAATATCCCAAAAGATCCTTTGCAAGCTAAATGAGATGAGCAGAGACTATAATGGAGATAAAATAATCACAAGCTTATTATAAAAAAATTTAGACTAGAAATCATAGGCTTTACTCCATCAGAAAAATAAACAAAGACAAAGACAATGAACAAAACAAAAGCATGAATCGGGTGCAGTTTTCCAACAACTAGAGCAGATTAAACAAAACATGTTTATTTTTGTAAGCATTTTCACAGCTCAAACAACCTAAATTTAAAAAGAATCATAGGACCTTCTCACAAAGTAAAAATGCAGACTCTAGATGATGACTAGCTTGTGGAAACCTAAATAAGGAGACTGAAACTGAAGCTGCTGCTGCTGCTAAATCACTTTAGTCGTGTCCGATTCTATGTGACCCCATAGACGGCAGCCCACCAGGCTCCCCCGTCCCTAGGATTCTCCAGGCAAGAACACTGGGACCAATAAATAAAGGCTCAAGGAGAGGAAACTGGCCTGAAGTTTCTGATGCTGAATTTTAAAAATACATATATAGATGGATAGAAATTTTTCTTCTGCTTCTGCTAGCTTATAAGACTGAATTTTAACAAAAAAGATTAAAGATAAAGTTATGAAGCCTAGCATCACTATATCAGAGAAGGCAATGGCACCCCAATCCAATACTCTTGCCTGGAAAAACCCTGGTAGGCTGCAGTCCATGGGGTCGCTAAGAGTCAGACACGACTGAGTGACTTCACTTTCACTTTTCACTTTCATGCATCGGAGAAGGAAATGGCAACCCACTCCAGTGTTCTTGCCTGGAGAATTCCAAGGACGGGGGAGCCTGGTGGGCTGCCGTCTATGGGGTCGCACAGAGCTGGACACGACTGAAGCGACTTAGCAGCAGCAGCAGCAGCATCACTATATATCTTGAACTCAACAGACAAAAGTGACAGTGACTGCTTAACACCCCCCACACCTGCTGTCAAGCTCTAATTTTCTAATTTCCTGGCAAACAAATGAATGCACTGTACCCATCTATCAGTGGATTTCATGGACAGTTCTGTTTGTGTGAGAAGCACTGAATTCTGAAGGGGCAAAGTTGCTAGCGGGCAATACATCAGACATTAACATTCTCAGGCATTTACGCTCAGAGAAAGGAAAAAGCTAACTCTAATGTGTTCAGTGACTATGTGAAACTGGATCCTCACATCGCTAATAAAGACCTGGCACTTTCTCTTCATTACTAATTTTTTGTTGACTAGTTGGATTTGTTGGTTTGTTCATAAAAATTGTGGAGTATGCTCCAGAGAAGCCAGCCAAACATCCCTGCCTGTGTTACGCTGAGTAGCCTGGAGACAGAAGAGTGGAGCTGAATCCTAACTCTCAAATCTATGTGACCTTCCTCAAATCAGTGGTATCTGACTGAGATCCAGGATCTTTAGTTGTAAATGAAACCCATCATCTACATTAATTCCACATAGGTGTTTCCCAATCTCAAGTTTTCTTCGGAATACGATACAGGTATTCCAATTGACACAAAGGCAGGGTCAGAACAGGGGCTTCAGAATGCTAAGTGGGATATTTGGAACACCTTCAAGGTTCACATCAGCAGAAAGATTTATTCTTCAACTTGCTGGATTTTTCAGATGTTTATAGCAGCAAGTTAAATAAAATTTAAAAATGATGACTCACCAAAGAGTTGTCATTTTCATTAAAAGAGCTTTCTTCTAAAAAGACTTGAATTCTTATCTTCTATGAATGAAATGAGTAGAACTGAGTAGAAAACCGATCCCCCATCACTATAAAATAACACTTTAAGGACCTGGCAGGGAGCGGAATAAGGTTCTGGGCACACTTTAAAGTGGGTAATGTCTGTCTTTCAAGCACCAGTCTTTCTGTTGCTTCAAATTTTCCTATCTGCAATGGGAGGGAGGCCTTTCCCGCAGGGATGAGATGAGATTCAGGGATGAAATGAGAGACTGTGTGGGGTGTATAGGATTAGAGTATCTGGTGTTCAGCATAAGTGAGGGAACATCCACATTGAGAATTCCAGGTAAGGCCTCTATCCCTGCTCTCTTGGCACTTTGTTCATGGGCTCATTCAACAAGCTTTAAGAGTGGCTCGGATTAAAAACTGATATTCGTGAATCAGGTCATCTTACTCATTGATTTATTAAAAGCTTTACTTACCAACTTGTGAAGAGCTCATCCATATGTCGCTCCCCATTCCTCTTTGTTACCATTCTTCCAATGTTGTTCTTTCCAGGTCCCTTGCCAACTGATATGATAAACTAGCGAGCTATTCTTATGACTCAACATAGATCTGCACCTCAGGCCATCACTCCTTCCCTTCCAACTAGACAACGAGATGTTCTATTCTTTTGAAGGATTTTCCTCAGCCACTGTCTTTCAGGGCCACCTGAGTGGAACCATAATGCAGTGCCTGTCAATTTTCAGACATTCGTTAACACATAGTGCTGAGCCAGACATGCAAGTTAACAAAGAATTAACAAGGTGGTAGAAATAGATACCATGGGATTCTGAGCTACCCACTCATTCATTTTTGCAGAGCCTTCTGGATCTGCTGAAACTCTATCTCATTCAGACCATTTTGATTTAACATTGGAATGTGTCTGTACATACACAAGTTTATGATTCAGTGGACTTTAACATGGGCGATTAGGAGTGCATAGTTGCTCAGTGTCCCATGGTCAGATCTGCTGCTGCTGCTACTGCTGCTAAGTCGCTTCAGTCGTGTCCGACTCTGTGCTACCCCATAGACGGCAGCCCACCAGGCTCCCTCATCCCTGGGATTCTCCAGGCAAGAACACTGGAGTGGGTTGCCATTTCCTTCTCCAATGCAGGAAAGTGAAAAGTGAAAGGGAAGTCGCTCAGTCGTGTCCGAATCTTAGCGACCCCATGGACTGCAGCCCACCAGGCTCCTCTGTCCATGGGGTTTTCCAGGCAAGAGTACTGGAGTGGGGTGCCATTGCCTTCTCCGAGTCAGATCTTCAGTCTCTACTAAAGCCAGTCAGGAACTGGTTTTCAAATGGAAAATGGTTAATGGCAGAAGAGGACATGACCTTACTCCAAAATCCTAGAGCTCTCCTATCAGGGCTAAACAAATACTCCATAGATCCTCTCCATCTGCCACAAACTCTCTGAATACAAATTGGTCTGCTGAGTGCTAAGGCTTAGGTGGCGAAACCGTTTACACCATACTTGTAACTAGAATATTACAAGTATTAGAATATTTTTAGGCTCTAATTACAATATCATTCAACATTGCCCGATAGATTATTTAGTAATTAAACTGGAGCGACATGCCCAAATGTGTTATAGGCAGCCCCTGATAATCCAAAGAGACTCATTAAATTGTGCCTTTTTCTTTGTGGTGGGCGATGCGCCTCTCATTTTAGAAAAGCTCTCACCACATGCTTCAGATAACACAGAGGCCTAGAAACTTCACTTATGTGAAGAAACCAGCACTTTCATGGGGTTTACCTCCTATCCTATGGTATATCTATGTTTCAGTAAAGCACTTAGGGTGCTTGCCAGTTCCTACTCACCAGATCAAATGGGCCTAAAAGACCTAACAAGACTGCATATTTAATTGGCACCATGACTTGGCAACTCTTAGAGTCAGGCCATGGGCTTTATCCTCTGCCATATCTGCTCTGCAGCAATAGGTGACAGACATTCCTTTAACCATACAGGCTTTGTGATTTTCCTTTTTGCAATAACTCCAGCATTCAATCCTTTCAATTTGTCCTCTACACTTTACACACTTGGCTTCCCAGGTGGCGCTAGTGGTAAAGAACCCACCAGCCAAAGCAGGAGAAGTAAGAGACTTGGGCTTGATCCCTGGGTCAGGAAGATTCCCTGGAGGAGGAAATGGCAACCCACTCCAGTACTCTTGCCTGGGAAATCCCATGGACAGAGGAGCCTGGCAGGCTACAGTCCAAAGGGTGGCAAAGAGTCAGACACGACTGAAGCAACTTAGTACATATGTACATACTTTAAACACCAGAGAACAGTGAGAAATAACCAGCTCGAGCCACAATTTTGTAATCACCATTGTCCCCAAAGTGATCAAGTGTCAGCGTCACCTGATCTTCAAATATTTTGCTTTTGACATACTCTCTCTTCTGTGCCACCAAGGGTGATAATTTGAGTAATACTGATGTCACGACATGCCACAATTACTTGTCACATTTCCCTATGGTAGGGAGGTTATCTGCACCCTTCACAAATGTGTTAACAGCTCAGTTACAGAATCCCATTTTAAAGATTTATTTCCTGTGATCACTCCTGATGCCAATCATTTTTTTAGAATCTTAGAAGGGAAAAAAACGTCAAATTCAAATCAAGAGACTAGGGACTTCCCTGGCGTTCCAGTGGTTTCAGTCGGGTGTGGGTTTGATCCCTGGTTTTGGGAGCTAAGATTTCACATGCCTCAGGACCAAAAAACCAAAACATATAAAAAAGAGAAATAATAAAGTAATAAATTCAATAATGACATTAAAATGGTCCACATCAAAAAAATCTTTTAAAAGCATGAGAGACTAAAGAGAAATTGCCACAGGGACTGTTTAAAATTTGCGGGCAAGGTTAAAGGAAACCAATGAGAGATGGTAATGTTTCCTTGGGTTACAAACAGCAGGAAGCTGATAACACTCATTGATAGATGGATAGACAGATAGATAGATATCTGTATAACTATACATATATAGCTTTTAGACAGATAACTGACTTGTCTTTGGAAAGTATATGAATAAAACACATGCTTACTTTGAGAGATAAGATTATATTTAAAAGTCTGTAATAGAATCACTTATTTGCATTTTAGTGATACCATAGAATGGCCATAACTTTAGTATCAATAAAAATCCTTTAATGCCAATGTCAACATTAGCCTGAGATTTAAGCAGCATGAGTACATATTAGTATTATTCAAACTGTGTGGTCTTTTTGTATGTGGTCACTTTAAGATCTACCTTTACATTTTATTGATTTCACACCCTTAAAACTATTTGTGGGGACAGTGTATATGCTAGAAAGTAATTTAATGGGCTGAATGGTGGGCCTCAAAAAGATATGTCCACATTCCAGAACCTGTGAATGTAATCTTATTTGGAAAAGGGATTTTTACAGATGTAATTAAACTAAGAACTTCAAAATGAAATTGTCTCAAAAAGAGATACTTAGAGGAGAGATACCAAAAAAAAAAAAAAAAACAAGATGGCCAATGAAGATGGAGCCTAAGAAACATGTGGAGCCACCAGGAACTCTAAGAGAGGAAGGATTCTCCCCTAGATCCTTTGAAAGGAGCACAGCCCTGCCAACAACTTGATTTCAGATTTCTGGCGTCCAGAACTGTGAGAGAATAAATTTCTGTTGTTTTAAGTCACCAAATTTGTGTGATTTGTTATGGCAGCCCTAGGAAACAAATATAGACATCCATAAACATTTTACTTCAGCACATTTTTCTGGTGGAAATGATGCTAGGCATTCAGGGCATAAAAAATGACTACAGCATAATTCCTTCATTTTCTAAAAGGGCAAGCAGACACATTCAATTAACTCAGGGAAATAATGTTGAATTTGCAATATGAGGGGAGCACAGAGGCAGAAGTTATGAATTTTGGCAAGACTATTCAAGTACTGTCAAGTGGTATGATGGATGAAGTTGGAGTACAAGGATGCATGATGGAGAAAGACAAAAGATGAAACTGTAAAAATACAGAGGAATAGACTTTGAATGACCTTAATTATTATTTTTAAAGAGTTTAGTACTTCATTCTGAAGGTTAGGCTTTGTTAACTTTAAGCACCAACTCCAAGAGACAGATAGTTGCTACCTGGAGTTTGGTGTTTAGATGAATTATGAAGCATATTTGACTTACTTATTCATTCACCAAAAATTTATTGAGATCATATTGTATGCTAGTGGTATGCTAAGGATATGGAATTTAGTGGTTGGCAAGGTAGAAACAACAGTCCTTACTGAGTATATAAACTAAAGGTGAGGGGGAAAAAAACCTTGATTGATTAGCCATGGACACTGGGGAGAATATATGCTTTCACACAATACTCATTAACTATGCTTTAGGACACAGGGAAATGTTGAGGGTTTGCAACCTGATACTGGGAAAGATTGAAGGCAAAAGGAGAAGAGGGTGGCAGAGGATAAGATGGTTGGATAGCATCACTGATTCACTGGATATGAACTTGGGCCAACTCCGGGAGACAGTGAAGGACAGGGAAGCCTGGCATGCTGCAGTCCATGCGGTCACAAAGAGATGGACACAACTTAGTGACTAAACAACAACTTGAGCAGTGACCTGAATAGAACTGTATTTCATGGGGATTGCTCAGTTGTTGGGAAGAATGAACTGGGCTGGGAAGAGACCAGAGACAAAAGGATCTGTGAAACACTATTAACAATCTTGGAAGAAACTATGATCATCATAATTAGGTAAGAAACAGTGGAAATGGGGGAGGATGGCTGGATAAAAATCATATTCCACAAATAAAGTTGATAAAGCTTATAATTAATTAGATCTACGGAGTGAAAATGTGGAAGCCTCTGATTGTCTTTAGCTTAGACTATTACCAGTCTATGTCCACTCTGGTTGTAGAATACACCATTATTTGATTTGTCACTAAGGAAGAAAAAAAAACCCTCATTAAACTATGACAGAATGCTTTCTAATCTCTTAGAATTTTTTATTTTGAAGCAACTGAAAAAGTTACTTTAGATTTATTTAGACAGAAGCCTTAAAAACCATAATTTACTCTTCTGAAAAGGAAAACATAAGCAAAATAGATTGCTTAAAGCATTCCTAAAACTATTTTCCCAATCAGAATTATAACTCTCATAAATCATTTTTTCTACTCAAAATTGTCAAAATTCATTTTTTTCATACAGTATTGTCTTCTGGGCCAACAAGAGTCCTCTACTATTGTTTTTGGAATTTTCTTTGAAGTTGTAAGCTTTGAAGCTGGCATTTTGTTGATCTTACAAGAGCATGTCAAAAGAAGGCTTTTAGACAATGTCTAGGATTTATATGCTTTCAAGTGATCCTTAAAATTTTTCTTGACTAAAAGGTCAGGGAATTGCCATTGTCCAGCTCTACTGAGAGGAATAATTAAGATGTTCATGCGGGGACCAGCAATGAAAATTATATTACAACTGTGTCCTGGGCCAACAATTAGAAGTCATTAATTATGAGAAGCATCCTGATTTCAGAGATGTTACAATGAGTGGGAGTGTGCTTTAGAATTGATGAAATGTGGGGACGATGACATTAAATAAGACAGGCAGCAGAAGGATAGTAAAGCTTCAAATTAAATTGTTTCATTGTTATTTCACTAGAAACACAAATAGTATGTATAGGTATGGCAAAACCAATACGGTATTGTAAAGTAAAATAAAGTAAAAATTAAAAAAAAAAAAAGAAACCTTTGTGTAACCCCCCCAAACAAATAAATAAATAAAATGTACATTAAAAAAAAAAAAAGAATATTTTAGAGGACTAAGTGATAATAGACGTTTTCAACATATGCTTCCTTAAACTGTGCGATATAATGTTTTAGTAAGATTCTTGGGGTAAATCTGTTAATAATGAAGTGTGTATACATTTGATTGGAAAGTGTATGGCGGCTCTCTGTAGTTCCTTCCCTAGGCACTTTTACAGGAACTGTGATGTGTACTTTCTCTGACAGATCACACTTGGGCCAGGCAGTACAAGCCTAGAAGCATCCCTGGCTGCTTCTATGAAGTACTGAACCTTAAGAAAAGAGTAAACCTCAAAGAGGCATTCACCTGGCTACCCTCGACATCTAGAGGGTTTTTGTTTTTTAAAACCATTAAGTGCATCAGAATCTATACTAAAAAGTACTTCGAAAAAGGGGATTATTTAGGCTGGTCTCTATTACTTATCATTTGAAGAATTGCAAGTGACAGTTTTAACCACAGTCAGAGGAAACCAGGGAGAAAATTGGAAATTTAAACTGTTCTCACTTTCTATTACATTTTAGTTAGGTTAGATAAGTTTTCCAACTATTAATTTCATTTTGAACTCATATTTCAACTACTGCTTGTTTGTTTTCCTGTTGACATTTATAGCAGTGAATAAGAAGACATTATTTTTAACTTCAAGTTGACACCTTGAAAACACAATAAAACAGATTGTCTTTCAGAAAAAACTGAAAAATAATGGCAAACTTACTGTAGGAAGAGGAACTGTGATACGCACATTTTAGGCAAAACTAAATCATCACCACTACAACCTCCTTGCTAGTGTGAATTGGCAAAAATATTTAACTTCTTTGAGCTTTACTGGCAAAATGGATATGCTAATGTTTTGTAATGATTGAATATGATAAAAATGAAAAATATTAAATGTAAAAATGTAAAGATTCAATATGATAAAAAAGAAAAGATTTCTTGCATATAGTAGCACTTGGTAAGTGATAAGTGATAGCTGGGTTTCTTCCCAGGTGCCAGAGTGGCCTGGGAATCTGCCTGTCAATGTAGGTGATACAAGAGACTCAGGTTTGATCCCTGGATGGGGAAGATCCTCTGGAGTAGGAAATGGCAACCTGTTGTAGAATTCTTGCCTGGAAAATTCCATGAACAGAGGAGCCTGGGAGGCTACAGTCATGGGGTTGCAAAGAGTCAGATGTGATTAAGCACGTGTGTGTGGGCGCGCGCGCACACACACAGTGGTAGATACCATTATCCTTGTTACCATGGTTCTGCATCACAGAGCTTTAGCAATTACAGGAAGTCCCTTGGAATTCCTTCATTTACACATGGAATCTTCATCTTTGGGATCTGGGAGGGCAGCAAGTTGCTTTAGACAAGGGTTGTGTGCTTTGTTATTAGAGCAAGTCATATGAAACAGACATTTTTGTGTGTTGAGTTTCTTGTGGCCATATAATTTTGTAGGACTTACTCAATGTGTCAGCTCATGACATCCCACTTTGATTTTTTTCCACTTTAAAATTGTCAATTAAAAAAATCTATCAATTCTTGGATAAGTAGTCAATTTGGATATTAATGATCTGTTTAGTGTTTTGTCTTTCCAGTCATAGTTTATTTCTTGACTATGAAATAATTGAGTAGCTGCCATAATAAGTTATAAAAACTAGCAGACAAATCAAAAAAAAAGCACAAAAAATGACAATTGATAAGTAAGATGTGTAACACCTTTCCATCTTTCCACCACTAGATCATGCCTTGTGTATGTTTATGGTGTGACTGAGAAGCAGTGGGAAGGTGGTCCCATGCCTGAAATCCTGTGCTTTCCTGTGTGTTGAATACATCTCAGTTTTAAGATGACTCAGACGCTGAGACCATCTGAAGGGACAGAGGTGCTTCCGAGGAGAGAGGCTGCCCTAAGATAAGATGTGACGCTTGCCAATCTTCTCTACACTGCACTGCACACTCTCCCATCTTATTCTCTGATTTTCACTTGAAAATCAATCAATGTGTATGTTATGGTCTGTTATCATTCTTGGCAATTGTTTGGTTCACCATTTTTCAAAGTTACATGTCACTCACTGATAAAAACTAATTGACTTTGAGTACCAGAAGACTTGTCCTTCCAACAATAACTCTTTTCCTTGGGAAGAGTTTTGTGTGTTTTGATGGGAACAAGAAGTAAAGTGCACATGATTGAAAACTGTGCTGTATATACAGAATTTCACCTCCACTGAATCTCAGAAGTTCGGGAAACGAGAACAAATTAATGGTTGCAGCTTCACTTCATGTCTTTTCAACAAAGTTATACGTAACAATAGATTATGTAGAAGGCTTTACACTGATGAACTCTTCCCTCTCAGGAATCCAATAATTAATAAGTGGTCATTTTTAATTACATATTTGTCCAGGCTAGAATGCTAGCAAACACAACTGATTCTTATTAGGAAAGGATGTGATGGTAAGGAATGACCTTATATGGATTTTTAGAGAGAGAGAGATAAGTGTGTGGGTATGTTCGTGTGTGTAACTATGTTGGGGAGGGACGTCCTGGGGGGTCCAGTGATTAAGACTTTACCTTCCGTTGCAGGAAGTGCGGGTTCAATCCCTGGTTGGGGAGCTAAGATCCCGCATGCCTCATGACCCAAAAACAAAATACGAAACAAAAACAAACTTGTAACAAATTCAATAAAGACAAAAAATGTTTCACATTTTTTAAAAATGTTAAAAATAAAAGTATGTTGGGGAATAATTGACTATGAAAAATATTTTAACCTTAAAAAAGTGTTTCAGAGTAAGGTAGAAAAGCCAATGGGAAGTAAATGCGAATACATTTGTAAAACTGAAGTTTGGAATACAATTAGACATTTTTTATAACAAATATACTTGTTTTTTAATGTGCTGACTTCTTGAAATAAAAGTTACCTTTTATCTCTATCAAGAAACCTGTTTCTCTTGTTCTACAGCACCCAAAGGCTCATAAAGAAATATTTCTCCAGAATGTTTTGTTCTGGAAAACAGGGTCATTTAAACACTTGATAACCTACAGAAGACCTAAAATATTTCCAGACTGTACGCAGATGAAAAGACTTTCACCTTTTGAAACTTACTACCATTTCAGCTATGAAGAGAAAAATACTTGCCTAATTACTTTTTAATCAGGTTTAGCATGAACTTGGATATCTCCCTTGTATTCTGCGAAACAACACACTTTCTCAACCCTACTGCTCACTGAATACAAATAACATTTCTCAAAAGGTGTTTAGCAGTTCACTAGACCTTTATGCTGCTGCTGCTGCTGCTAAGTTGCTTCAGTCGTGTCCGACTCTGTGTGACCCCATAGAAGGCAGCCCACCAGGCTCCCCTGTCCCTAGGATTCTCCAGGCAAGAACACTGGAGTGGGTTGCCATTTCCTTCTCCAATGCATGAAAGTGAAAAGTGAAAGTGAAGTCGCTCAGTCGTGTCCAACTCTTTACGACCCCATGGACTGCAGCCCACCAGGATCCTCCTTCCATGTGATTTTCCAGGCAAGAGTACTGGAGTGGGGTGCCATCGCCTTTATACCAGGCATGAAAAAAGAATTAGGTGGCTAAATGAGTTTGGTACATTGTGCATAACATTACCTTTCTCAGGATTTCTTTCATGTGATTAATTGCTTCCAAAAGCAATACAATAAAGAAACTTTAGTTTGCTTAATATGATGTCTCCCAAACATTTTTTGGGCTCTCGGTGGCTCAGTGGTAAAGAGTTTGCCTGCAAATGCAGAACACTCAGGAGACGTGGGTTCAAGCCCTGGGTTGGAAGATCCTCTGGAGAAGGAGTTGGCAACCCACCTCCAATATTCTTTCCTGGAGTATCCAATGGACTGAGCAGCTTGGCAGGCAATAGTCCATGGGGTCATAAAGAGTTATACATGACTAAGTGAGACATCCTGGAATGTGAAGTCAAATGGGCCTTAGAGAGCATCACTACGAACAAAGCTAGTGGAGGGGAGGGAATTCCAGGTGAGCTATTTCAAATCCTGAAAGATGATGCTGTGAAAGTGCTGTACTCAATATGCCAGCAAATTTGGAAAACTCAGCAGTGGCCACAAGACTGGAAAAGGTCAGTTTTCATTCCAATCCCAAAGAAAGGCAATGCCAAAGAATGCTCAAACTACCGCACAATTGCACTCATCTCACATGCTAGTAAAGTAATGCTCAAAATTCTCCAAGCCAGGCTTCAGCAATACGTGAACCATGAACTTCCTGATGTTCAAGCTGGTTTTAGAAAAGGCAGAGGAACCAGAGATCAAATTGCCAACATCCGCTGGATCATCGAAAAAGCAAGAGAGTGCCGGAAAAACATCCATTTCTGCTTTATTGACTATGCCAAAGCCTTTGACTGTGTGGATCACAATAAACTGTGGAAAATTCTGAAAGAGATGGGAATACCAGACCACCTGACCTATGGCTTAAAGCTCAACATTCAGGAAATGAAGATCATGGCACCTGGTCCCATCACTTCATGGGAAATAGATGGGGAAACAGTGGAAACAGTGTCAGACTTTATTTCTTTGGGCTTCAAAATCACTGCAGATAGTGACTGCAGCCATGAAATTAAAAGACGCTTCCTCCTTGGAAGGAAAAGTTATGACCAACCTAGATAGCATATTCAAAAGCAGAGACATTACTTTGCCGACTAAGGTCCGTCTAGTCAAGGCTATGGTTTTTCATGGATATGGAACAACAGACTGGTTCCAAATAGGAAAAGGAGTACGTCAGGCTGTATACTATTACCCTGCTTATTTAACCTCTATGCACAGTACATCATGAGAAATGCTGGGGTCAATGAAGCACAAGCTGGAATCAAGATTGCTGGGAGAAATATCGTTAACCTCGGATATGCAGATGACACCACCCTTATGGCAGGAAGTGAAGAAGAACAAAAGAGCCTCTTGATGAAAGTGAAAGAGGAGAGTGAAAAAGTTGACTTAAAGCTCAACAATCAGAAAACTAAGATCATGGCATCTGGTTCCATCACTTCATGGCAAATAGATGGGGAAACAGTGGAAACAGTGCCAGACTTTATTTTTTTGAGCTCCAAAATCATTGCAGATGGTGACTGTAGCCATGAAATTAAAAGACACTTACTCCTTGGAAGGAAAATTTTGACCAACCTAGATAGCATATTAAAAAGCAGAAACATTACTTTGCCAACAAAGGTCCGTTTAGTCAAGGCTGTAGTTTTTTCCAGTGGTCATGTATGGATGTGAGAGTTGGAGTATAAAGAAAGCTGGGCACAGAAGAATTGATGCTTTTGAACTGTGGTGTTGGAGAAGACTCTTGAGAGTCCCTTGGACTGCAAGGAGATCGAACAAGTCCATCTTAAAGGAAATCAGTCCTGAATATTCATTGGGAGGACTGATGTTGAAGCTGAAACTCTAATATTTGGACACACGGTGCAAAGAGCTGACTCATTTGAAAAGACCCTGATGCTGGGAAAGGTTGAAGGTGGCAGGAGAAGGGGGCAACAGAGGATGAGATGGTTGGATGGCATCACTGATATGATGGACATAAGTTTGAGTAAAGTCTGGGAGTTGGTGATGAACAGGGAGGCCTGGCGTGCTGCAGTCCATGGGATCACAGAGTCTGACATGACTGAGTGACTGAACTGAACTGAATAAGTGAAGCACTTGACTCGGGGTAGATGCTTAAATGATTGCATTTATTCTTATTAAGTATATAAGGATTATTTGCTCATGAAAGTTGTCAAGTTTTTATTCTAGTACAGAAAATAAGTTATTCAGAAATAAATGATCTTTGTAAATAAATCCTCCACATGATAATTTACTTGAAGTATGCCATCTGTTTCCTTTTTGAATCCTCACTGATATAGCATCTTTGTTCATCAAACAAAAGATTGCTTATTATTTTTCATATTAAGCTTTTTTTGTGGTATGATTTTTATTAACCCTTCATTCCACAT
Source organism: Cephalophus harveyi (assembly GCA_006410635.1). Taxonomy (NCBI): domain Eukaryota; kingdom Metazoa; phylum Chordata; class Mammalia; order Artiodactyla; family Bovidae; genus Cephalophus; species Cephalophus harveyi. Next base: position 63,863 of record SJYT01057427.1, read on the forward strand.
CCAAGTAAGAATGACTACTCTTATCTTTGTTGTTTTCTTGTTTCTTGTATATATCTATCACATCACTTACAATACCTTATTGCATCTTGGTGGTAAAGTATGAGTAATCTTTATTAGACTCTGCCCTTGAGGAGAGGGCTTATGTTTTATTTGTCTTGATATTTGTAACACCAGCTACATTGCTGACTTCTTAGTGGCCACTTGATGATTAATTGTTGAATGAATAACTCTGAAAACTATCATGTATCATATGCATTTTAGGAGTTTGTATTTTTGTCTTGATAGGAGTGTGCCTTTTTATTGTGATTGCCAAGATCTGAAATTCTGGTCCACAATGATGATATTAGGAATTTTATAGATCTTGCACTTATTCTGAAAAGGTGATAATTGACACAACTCAGTGCTACAGTAAAGCTAAGGAAGTAGGTCAGGTTAACTGTGTGGGTACAAAGTGTGGAACTAATATTCAGTGGGGCAGTTAACATCAAGGAGGAAGGTAAGTAGGGAAAAGACACTGCAAAGAGTTTAATTTGACAACAATATTAAAGATTTGCATCCCAAATGAATTCTAATAAATAACTACATACAGTTTTTAAAAACAGTGAAAAACTATTTTACAATGAACAAAAGTTTGTTTTAAAATATTGGTCTTCCTGATTCAGAGTTAGGTTCTAGTGCTTTTCACAAGGCACAGACTTTGTCTTCTTCCTGAAATTGGTTCCTACTTTTGTTTTCTATAATTAAGACATCAAAGGACAAATGATCAGGATAGACTGTGTTTTATAATGGTAGTATATTCAGGGTGATTACAAATTATATTTCAAATTTAAGGTATCATTGGCTATTTTAGACAGAATTATATCCTTACTATACATAAGCAAGCCAGCAACCATTTAAATATACTCTAGATATGTAATTAATAACTTAATGGTGCTCACAATATTAGCAGGAATATGTATTGTTCTCCATTGCTTTTATAATGATATTAAAAGAGTAAGTGGAAATTCACCTACATGGCAAAAGAATATGAAGAAAGCAGTATATAACTTGTTTAAATGTCTCAAGACAAATTCAGGTAACCCCATTTATTCATACCATGTCTTCAGTGAAAGTCTTGTTAATGGCTTCAAATCTTCCAGGTCTGGTTTACATTAATCTGTATAGATTATTTTACTCTTTCTTCCAGGACTGAAGACCACACCAAAGTCTAGTACACATGTGATGATTTTCTTGGTTACTTGGTGAAGACTTTAGAATCAGTATTTTACATCACTCTGATTGTCAGATTGTATCTTTGAGATGTCAAAAGGCATGAGAATAAACCTGGTTGTATACATGGACAATTAGGAAGCCACTTATTTGGTATGTTTTCAGGGAAAAAATAAAATTCTACCACTTTATCTATCATCACTTATCTTTCCCATTAATCTAAGCTGATGTCTAAGATTTCTCATCAATTTCACTTATTTTAAATTAAAATAACCTCTTTCAATAGACTCTGTTTTAATATAAACATTCAAGCCCTGATGTGAAGTCTTATTAATCAAAAAGCATGGATGAACTCATAATAATAGATTAGCTTAAAAATGAGAATTATGCCCCATAGAATTCCATCCTTGGTCCTTCTCTCTTTCCACTCCAATGCTTATACTTGAGCATTCTTTTTCACTCCTGCAAAAATATTATTATTTTCCAAGGATGCCCTGGAGGTCACCTACATCAGGAGTGATCTCAGGTGCCTGCTAAAATGCAAACTACTAGGGCATTTATCAGGCCTATTGTAACAGAGAATCCTAGGGCAATATTGTGAAATATACACTGAAATATTTTTAACTTTCTAAGTAATCATTGACCTATTGTGATGGTTCTTTGTCTATATCTTGGACTTGTTCCTCTTTTTTTTTTTTTTAATAAAACGATACAATTTACAAACAACGCTAACCTTTTTAGAGTTTATAATTCAGTGGTTTTTTTTTAGCATACTCAGAAGGTTTTATGACTATCAATATTATCTGGAAGAGATTGAAGGCAAGTGCTATGGAGAATTCAGTTATGTGGAAGAGTCAAAAAGAGATGTATTAAAAGAATTAGACATACTGTTAAGTGTTACAGATGCTTACATTAGATATTGTGTGGTTTCATCACTTTCAATAGTAACATTTAAAGTATCTCGGCAGAAATAGTGCATGGTGGGGCTGGGAGTGGGGGTGAGGATAAGTATTGTTCCAAATTGAAAACATGAGTCCTTACTCTATGTAGTATTTATGTAGTATATGTTGGTGGCATTTATATAGTAAAACATAAAAGAATGGTCCATGTAAAACAATACGTCTGATGGTAAGTCCCTGTGACTTCCTGGCTAAGGAGCTGCTTTGGACACTTCCCTTCTTCCAATCCTTAGTACAAACTGTAGAAGATAGCTGTCAGCATTGTCATAGGTGAGAATGGGCCTTATTATGCTCAGCCTCTCAAGTGCTATCTGCTTTCCCTGTAGTCAGGTGTATGATGCTAGCTAATGGCCTCTTCACCAAATAAAGCTGAAAAACTTTCATTAATAAGAACTCTGAAAGCAAAGCATAATGTTTTAAGTCACAAGCATTAAAAGTGAAATTCTCCCTCTCAACCCTCAACAATACTAGTTTGTATTTTTATTTTTTTTTTACTAGTTTGTATTTGTAATAGAACTCTAAAAATGTTATTTACATATATGTATTTAAGGATTATTTGCTTCTTAGTATCTGCCAAAATTCTTTGAGTATTCTTTTTAGTTATTTCTTTTCATGGAATTTCTCTTTTTAAAGTTGGAACAACAGATGGGTTGGATCAATGTAGTTGGAAAAGTCACAGAGTGAGGCCTTTAAGTCTTTGCCAAGTTTGGGATTTTCAAAACTGCAGTTGAAATTCTAATGGTTTTTTTTTTTTTTTTTTAATTTTATTTTTACTTTATTTTACTTTACAATACTATATTGGTTTTGCCATACATTGACATGAATCCGCCACGGGTGTATACGAGCTCCCAATCCTGAACCCCCGCTCCCACCTCCCACCCCATATCATCTCTCTGGATCATCCCCGTGCACCAGGCCAAAGCATCCTGTATCCTGTATCGAACATAGACTGGCGCTTCATTTCTTACATGATAGTATACATGTATCAGTGCCATTCTCCCAAGTCATCCCACCCTCTCCCTCTCCCTCAGAGTCCAAAAGTCCATTCTGTGTCTCTTTTGCTATCTTGCATACAGCATCACCATTACCATCTTTCTAAATTCCATATATATGTGTTAGTATACTGTATTGGTGTTTTTCTTTCTGGCTTACTTCACTCTGTATAATAAAAAAAAAAAAAGAGAGACTTTGTGGAATTGTCACAAGGGTAGATTAATAGACTAGTAGAACAGTATAGCAAGTCCAGAAATAGACCCATGCATATAATGACAAAGGAAGCTTGAAAGGCAGTGGGAATAGAGTAGTATATACAATAAATTGTGCTGGATCAATTAGATATTAATTTGAAAAAAGATGCCTCTACTTCAAACCACATACAAGAATCAAGGGAGTGCAAATTAAATAATAAAGGCCAAGTTTTAAAAAAGCCTAGAAAATAATAATGGAACATATCTTAATAACAGAAAAAAAAATCTTAACTAGGATACAAAAAATACTGATGATAAAGGAAATGATTATCAAACTCTTAGGTTGGCCTGAAATTTCATTCAGGTTTTTTGTAAGATCTTACAGCAAAATTCAAACAAACTTTTTGGCCAATCCAATATACTATTAATACACTAAAATTAAGCACTTCTCTTCTACGAAAGACGCCATTAAGAGAGGGATATGGCAGGTCACAGGGAAAAAATTATTTGTAACACCTTTAAATGGTAAAGAGTTGTTTCCAGAATATACAAGGAACTCCTATCAATCAGTAACCAAAGACAGACACTGCAATAAAAAAATAAATATTTAAGAAGGTCCTTAAACTCCACTCTTCAAGAAAATACATATTAAGACACCAGTGACATAAATCCTACTTGGTTATTGTGTGTAATCCTTTACATATACTGTTAGCTTTTATTTGCTAATATTATAGTAAGAAATTTTTTGTCCATATTCATGAGGGATATTGGTTTGTAGTTTTCTTCTTCTTCTCTCTTTTTTTTTTTTTGTATTGTCTTTCTCTGGTTTCAATATGTTGGTAATACTTTTCATTCAATAAATTGTAAATCGTTTCTTCCCTTTCTATTTTCTGGAAGAGACTGTGTAGAATTTGTGTTAATTATTTAAGAGTTTGCAGAATTCACCATATGGGTCTGGAGATTTCTGGTAGTTTTAAAATCATTCATTCATTTTCTTTAATAGCTATGGGTCTAAATTGAACTGAACTGATGCAAATTATCTATTTCATATTAGGTGAGTGGTGGTAATTCGTATTTTTCATCAAAATAATCCATGTCAGTCAAGTTGCCAAATTTATCTGTATAGAGTTGCTCCATAATATTGCTCCTTTATTATTCTTTTGATGTCTGCAGGGTATGTACTGATAGCCTGTTTCATTCCTGATATTGGTATTTGTGACTTCTCTCTTTTTCCTTTGTTAGTCTTTCTAGAAATTTCTCACATTTACTGATATTTCAAGGAATCAGATCTTGGTTTCATTGACTCAGTCTATGCTTTAAATGTTACTGATTTTGGTTCTAATCTTAATTATTTCCTTCTTTCTGATTACTTTGGGTTTACTTTGCTTTTCTTTTTCTAGATTCTTGAGATGGAAGCTCTAAAATTCTTTCAACTTAGTTGTATATTTGAAAATTTCCATAATAAAACATTGGGAGGGGAAGTCAACTAAAGCATGGGCCTTTTCACATATCCTTCTTGACCTTCACATCTATGTCCACTCTAGTATAAATACTACCATTTGCCATTTCCTTGAGTTCCTGTAATGCCTTACACATTTTCGTCACTGTATTTTAGTTGTCTGTTTGCATTTATTTCCTCCATTAAAATTTGAGTTCCTTGAGGATGTAAATTATGCAATTTACCTTTGTATCCTAAATAGTGGTCTAGGTACAACTTCAACTTGATAAAGAGCGTCTACAAATACCATACAGAAAATGCTATTTAATAGAAAAAGGTTGAAACACTGAATGCTTTCCTCCCATGACTGGGAATAAGAATGTATGCTTCATCACTCTTATTTAAACAGTACTAGAAGTTTTAGCCCATGTATAAGACAAGGAAATAAAATGCATACAGATTAGAAAAAAAGATATAGAACTTTCCCTTTTGCAAATAACATAACTGTCTATACAACACAAAAAAAGTCTCAAGAAATCTACAAAAACATTATTGCGGCTAATAAGTGAGATCATCAAGGTTAGGGGATTACAAAATTATCATACAAAAACCAGCTGTACCAGTTGTATTTCTATATAGTACAAAGGACATATGGACACTGAAATTAAAAATACAATACCATTTATAATCATTAAAATGAAATACTTAGATGTAAACATTAAAATATAGAGGGTTTATATACTAAAATCCACATAAAACTGATGAAAGAAATCAATCTAAATTAATGAAGAGAAATATAATTTTTATGAATTAGGAGACTCAACATAGTAAAGATGTTAATTTTCTCCAAATTTATACATAGGTTTAACACAATTGCTATCAAAATCCCCCCAAATATTTTATATCCAAATTAAATATATATAATATATTACAGACAAAATTATTATTAAAAAAAATATTTGGAAAGGCAAAGGGACTAGACTAGCAGAAACAATTATGAAACCAAAAATGAAATAGAAGGAATCAGTCTACCTAATTTCAAGACTTATGAGGACCTTCCAGGTGGTATTATTGATAAAGAACCTGCCAAACAAAGCTGAAGACACAAGAGACTCAGGTTCAATCTATGGGTTGGGAATATCCTTTGGTGGAGGGCATGGCAACCCACTCCAGCATTCTTGCCTGGAGAATCCAAGAACAGAGGAGTCTGGTGGGCTACTGCAAAGAGTCAGACATGACTGAAGCAACTTAACACGCACACATAATAATCAAAACTGTGTGCTACTAGCCGGAGAAGGCAATAGCAAGCCACTCCAGTACTCTTGCCTAGAAAATCCCATGGATGGAGGAGCCTGGTAGGCTGCAGTCCATGGGGTCGCTAGAAGTCGGATGCGACTGAGCGACTTCACTTTCACTTTTTGCTTTCACACAATGGAGAAGGAAATGGCAACCCACTCCAGTGTTCTTGCCTGGAGAATCCCAGGGACAGGGGAGCCTGTTGGGCTCCTGTCTATGGGGTCGCACAGAGTCGGACACGACTGAAGCGACTTAGCAGCAGCAGTGTGCTACTAGCAGAGATAGACACACAGATTAATGGAACAAAATGGAGAAACCAGAAATAAACCCATACCAATTTGCCCAACTGATTCTTGACAATGGTGAAAAAAACATTCAGTGAAGGAAAGGAAACATTTTCAACAAATAGTGCTAGAACAGTTGCAATCCATAGACCAAATAAAAAGAAAAATCTCAACCTAAATATCATAACTTATGTAAACAAGTAATTTGTAATTGAATGAATTTAAATATAAGGTGTAAAACTATAAAACTTCTACCAAGAAAAAAAATAGGAGAAAATCTATGATCTAGGGCCAAGCAAACAGTTCTTAAACTTGACACCAAATGTACAATCTGTAGAAAGGAGAATTGATAAATTTGACTCCACCAAATTTGAACACTTTTTCTCTGCAAAAGATCCTATTAAAGGATAAGATGACAAACTACAGACTGGGGGAAAACATTTGCAAATCACATATCTAATAAAGGACTACATAAAGAACTCTCAAAATTCAACCATAAAAACTAAAAATCAAATTAAAAAATGGGTAAAAGACTTGAAGAGATATTTTACTGAAGATGAACAGGTGGCAAATAAGCACATAAAAATGTTCAACATCATTAATCACTAAGGTTAATACATTAAAATCACAATATATCATTACACACAAATAAGTATGATTGAAAAATAATAATGACAGAAACAAAGGCAAGGGAGTGAAGAAACTGAATCACTCATATATTATTGGGAATGTAAAATGGTATAGTCACTCCAGGAAACAGTTCGTTTTCTTAAAAGAATCTAAAACAAGCAACTATCACATGAGTCAACAGTTGCTGTACTGGGTGTTTAACCTGGAGAATTGAAAACTTAAATCCATATGAAAAATTACACATGAATGTTTACAGCAGCTTTATTTGTAATAGCCAAAAATTGCAAACAGATGTCCTTCGATGGGTGAATGGTTAAACAAATGGTGGTACATATGCACTATGAACTATTATTCGCCCCCGTCCCAAAGGAATGAGCAACAATCTGGGTTAAAAATGCCAATCTCTGAAGATTATATACTGAATGATTTTATTTATATAGCTTTCTTGAAATGACAAATTATAGAAATGGAGAACAGATTAGTAGTTGTAAGGGGTTAAAGAGGAGGTGGGGTAGAAAGGAATCAGATGTGGCTATGGAAGTACAGAATGAATAGTGATGGTAATTTCCTTATATTGTTGGAAATGTTCTTCATCTTGACCACATCATTGTTAATACCTGCACTGTGATACAATATTATAGTTTTGGAAGATGTTACCATTGGGGGAATCAGGACAAAGAGAAGACAAGATGTCTATAAGTTCTTACAACTACATATAAATCTACAATTATCTCAAAATAAAAAGTATAATAAAAATGAGAGAATAATACATAATACTAGAATGACTAAAACTAGAAAGGCTGAAAATATCAAGTGTCTCTAAGCATATAAAACAATGTAAACTTTCATTATACTGCAGGTAGGATTGTAGATTGGTGTAACTACTTTGGGAAACTACTTGGCATTATCCACTGAAGTTGAACATATCTATGCCATATGACCAGCAGTTTCACTCTAGATATACATATCCAGCAGAAATGTTTAGAAATGCGTTCCAAAGAACAAACATTTTTGCTAGTTTTCTCAAACTAGAAACAATCTAAATGCTCATCAACAGTAGAGGAATATATTATAGCATATTCATATAAGGAAATGTTACACCATGGTGAAAGTTTTTTTTTTCATGGTGAAAATTTTTTTAAATTAAGCTCCATGTAATAGCACTTGTGAACCTCAGAAACATAAGTTTGATTTAAAAGATCAGTATATAAAACAGATTTCATCTGCATGAATCTCAAAGATGGACAGAACTTACTTGTGATATTATAAGCTTGGATGGTGGTTTGAAAAAGAAGATGGGCTACTGATAAGGAGGGGCCTAAGGGGGGCTTCTGAGGTTCTTAACCTGGGTGTATTCTCTTTGTCAAAGTTCATGAGATTGAACATTATGGCTTGATATGAATAACGGGTACACTTTCTTCTATGTACGTTATATAACCAAAAAGGTGATTTTTTTAAATGATAAGAACTATAAAGAGAAATTGGCAAATCCATTTTCTATGATCTCTTCGTACCACCTGGTGCGAAGAACTGACTCATTGTAAAAGAGCGTGATGCTGGGAAAGATTGAAGGCAGGAAGAGAAGGGGATGACAGAGGATGAGATGGTGGGATGGCATCACTGACTCTATGGACATGAGTTTGAGTAAGCTCCAGGGGTTGGTGATGGACAAGGAAGCCTGGCATGCTGCAGTCCATGGAGTCACAAAGAGTTGGACGTGACTGAATGACTGAACTGAACTGATTTTCTATGATGAAGACTTTAAGACACCTCTACCAATAACTGATAAATCAAACAAAAAATAGCTGAGGCAACAGGAAATTTGGACAACACAATTAACAACTGTAACCAATAATTTAAGCATACAGAAATGTTTATTTATCCAGATAGAATATATTAACATTTGCTTTGCACTCTTAAATCCTTTCCCCTCTCTGGAGCTCAAGTTTTTTGTTTACAAAAACCAGACACATGCATTTATATCTTTTTTCTACCCTATAGCATATTCTTTGAATCAATGAACTCAAAGTCAATTACCTGAACTGTGGAATAGAAGATAGGAACTCCTGGTAGAAAATCATTCTAAATTAACATCTCAACATATTTATTAAGCGATATCTTGTACTAAGCACTGTAGTAACTTAAAAGGTTACATAGCAACATAATACAGGCTTTCTGGATTTGAGAAATTCACGATCTGGTAGAGGAGACTGATATGTAAAACAATGATATGCACTGGTGTGCTGGAGTGGGCTGATACAGGCTCATGAGTGCCAACTGTTAAACATTTGGGAATTTCTGCCAGCCAGTTGTTAAACCATTGATACCTTCAAATTGGCCACGGTGGGAGAATTTACACCATGGAAATCAACAAATACTATTAATCAAGGCTTCTCCACACCCTACAGGGAGCTTATTTATTAGCATACTACTGACTACACCATAAAACAACCTGAGGAGTATTTTGCAATACAAAATGAACTAGTGTTGAGGAAACATACACAATGCTTAACCAACCAGGAAAAGAGAGTTCCAGAATATCCTCCTAGATCAGTTCAATTTGATTTGGCCAAAAGATAAAAAAAACTTTGTGTCAGAATTACGAAGGTTGTCATAGCATTCCAAGAGAGGGCGTTGCATGTGAAACTGCTTAGACAGAAAGAGTCACGTGTCAGACAGGTCTGTGGCAAACACTTGTTCAGGTTGTATACTGCACAGAAGCACTATATCAATGGGTCATAATTCATGTTTTTAATATTTCTCACTTTTTGCATGTTTTCATTATAATTATTTAATCTACAGATGGGCAATTTGTATATTTATGGGAATTTCCTGGCTTTCATCATAGTAAGTAAGTGAAATGATTAGGTTTATTCTTATAGAGTTGGTCTTGATTTCTCCATTTTGACTTACAAAGGTGATGTGAAATCAAGAAAACTCCTGTTTGATCTGACTGTTGATCTGACAACATTTTTACAATCTGTGCTTCCAAAAGAGGAGCTTCTTTTCTGACAGATGTACTAGTTAGGGGGCATACTCTATATTTTTAAAAAATTGCCTGATGGTTTAATCTAGATAATTTTAATGTTTCATTTTACAGTTAGTATCATCTACATTTACCCCACCAGAATGTATGCTAAGTTTCCACTTTAAATCTGTAAGTGCTTTCACTTTGACATGATTCATATGTAATTATATTTCATAACTGATACTTAATAACAACAATCTATTTGTAACAAGTCCAATTGGGTAATGATTCAATCTGTCATAAATCTGCTATTGATAAATGAGAAAATATATGACATATCTATTTTGTCCTTGAGGAAGAAGTGTGTTTTTTTCTAATTACCACAAAGGTGCTATGTGGGTGGTAGAGCTTGGTCAAGGGGAATCACAGCATAGGGGGTGGGAATCCAGGAGCACAAATACTTCCACCTTATGCGCCAGTTTCTTAACAGTTAGGATATAATGTTTTCTATTCAATCATTCATTCATCTTTTCTTAGTTGCCTACTACTTATAAGCTAAATTCTGTAGAAACTATATGAAGCACATAGTAGGAAATCAGGTAATGTATGATTTAATCAATTAATAAGTAAGCAAAAATCACCAGGACTCTGGAAAAAGACCTTATGATCAGGACACACTAACTCTCCAATAAACCCAGCAACACAAAATAATGTGAACTTGTGTGTCCAGAGGGCCTAAATGAAATGAGGGTGCTAAAATAACATTTACAAGCAATTTTTGGTATGTACCTTTTTTAATTGGCATTTTTATTTATGGCAGAACCACATTGTTCCTCATTTTAAAAGCAAGAAATCACAGTTTCAAAGAAATTTATCCAAGGTTGCACAGCTTGTGACAGTGGAAATATAGCTAGATTCCTTTGATGACTGCTATCCTTGCAATGATTCCTGCAGACTTGAGCATTTTCCTCTTCCTGATGATAGAGTGAATCTGTCTAGGGCAATCTTGGCTGCTGGGCTGTATTGTAAAAGATGACTGACTAGTTAGAGGTGAAGGGAATCTTGCCACCAGGTTGGAGGCTTAGAATCATTAACTGAATGGAAAAGGAGAATTTTCCAAAATTACCTAGATATCATGCTCATGCTTTTGAAGATTAAAGACAGGCAATACATTTGCACACAATGATAACGGGAACAAATACAACAGATTACTTAAATGCTTAAAAACAACATATATGTGATTTTTCTGTCCATATTTTACCTTTAAATTCATACAATTGAAATTAAAATTAGTTTTACAGTTACTTAGAACAATTATACAAGAGAAGACTCTACACATGGATGTCACCAGATGGCCAACACCAAAATCAGACTGATTATATTCTCTGCAGCCAAAGATGGAGAAGCTCTATACAGTCAGCAAAAAAAAAAAAAGACCAGGAACTGACTCTGACTGTGGCTCAGATCATGAACTTCTTATTGTCAAATTTAGACTTAAATTGAAGAAAGTAGGGAAAACCACTAGCCCATTCAAATCCCTTATGATTATACAGTGGAAGTGAGAAATAGATTTAAGGGCCTAGATCTGATAGACAGATTGCCTGATGAACTATGGATAGAGGTTCCTGACATTGTAGAGGAGAGAGGGATCAAGACCATCCGCATGGAAAAGAAATACAAAAAAGCAAAATGGCTGTCTAAGGAGGCCTTACAAATGGCTGTGAAAAGAAGAGAAGCAAAAAGCAAAAGAGAAAAGGAAAGATATAACCATCTGAATGCAGAGTTCAAAAGAATAGCAAGGAGAGATAAGAAAGCCTTCCTCAGTGATCAATGCAAAGAAATAGAGGAAAACAATAGAATGGGAAAGACTAGAGATCTCTTCAAGAAAATTAGAGATATCAAGGGAACATTTCATGCAAAGATAGGCTCCATAATGGACAGAAATGGTATGGACCTGACAGAAGCAGCAGATATTTAGAAGAGATGGCAAGAATACACAGAAGAGCGGTACAAAAAAGATCTTCATGACCAAGATAATCACGATGGTGTGATCACTCACCTAGAGTCAGACATCCTGGAATGTGAAATCAAGTGGGCCTTAGAAAGCATCACTACAAACAAAGCTAGTGGAGGGGAGGGAATTCCAGTTGAGCTATTTAAATCCTGAAAGATGATGCTGTGAAAGTGCTGCACTCAATCTGCCAGCTAATTTGGAAAACTCAGCCGTGGCCACAGGACTGGAAAAGATCAGTTTTCATTGCAATCCCAAAGAAAGGCAATGCAAAGAATGCTCAAACTACCACACAATTGCACTCATCTCACATGCTAGTAAAGTAATGCTCAAAATTCTCCAAGCCAGGCTTCAGCAATATGTGAACCGTGAACTTCCAGATGTTCAAGCTGGTTTTAGAAAAGGCAGAGGAACCAGAGATCAAATTGCCAACATCCGCTGGATCACCGAAAAAGCAAGAGAGTTCCAGAAAAACATCTACTTCTGCTTTATTGACTATGCCAAAGCCTTTGACTGTGTGGATCACAATCAACTGTGGAAAATTCTGAAAGAGATGGGAATACCAGACCACCTAACCTGCCTCTTGAGAAATCTGTATGCAGGTTAGGAAGCAACAGTTAGAACTGGACATGGAACAACAGACTGGTTTCAAATAGGAAAAGGAGTACGTCAAGGCTGTATATTATCACCCTGCTTATTTAACTTATATGCAGAGTACATCATGAGAAACACTGGGCTGGAAGATGCACAAGCTGGAATCAAGATTGCCGGGAGAAATATCAATAACCTCAGGTATGCAAATTACACCACCTTTATGGCAGAAAGTGTAGAGGAACTAAAAAGCCTCTTGATGAGAGTGAAAGTGGAGAGTGAAAAGTTGGCTTAAAGCTCAACATTCAGAAAACGAACATGATGGCATCCAGTCCCATCACTTCATGGGAAATAGATAGGGAAACAGTGGAAACAATGTCAGACTTTTTTTGGGCTCCAAAATGACTGCAGATGGTGATTGCAGCCATGAAATTAAAAGACACTTACTCCTTGGAAGGAAAGTTATGACCAACCTAGATAGCATATTCAAAAGCAGAGACATTACTTTGCCAACTAAGGTCCGTCTAGTCAAGGCTATGGTTTTTCCTGTGGGCATGTATGGATGTGAGAGTTGGACTGTGAAGAAAGCTGAGCACCGAAGAATTGATGCTTTTGACCTGTGGTGTTGGAGAAGACTCTTGAGAGTCCCTTGGACTGCAAGGAGATCCAGCCAGTCCATTCTGAAGGAGATCAGCCCTGGGATTTCTTTGGAAGGAATGATGCTAAAGCTGAAGCTCCAGTACTTTGGCCACCTCATGCGAAGAGTTGACTCATTGGAAAAGACTCTGATGCTGGGAGGGATCGGGGGCAGGAGGAGAAGGGGACGACAGAGGATGAGATGGCTGGATGGCATCACCGACTCGATGGATATGAGTCTGAGTGAATTCCAGGAGTTGGTGATGGACAGGGAAGCCTGGCATGCTGCGGTTCATGTGATCGCAAAGAGTCGGACATGGCTGAGTGACTGAACTGAACTAAGAACAACTACATGTATTTGTACTATAGTAAAGTAATCATTTTTTCCAAATTTCGGGGGGTATTTAAATTCTGACAAAGTTCTTAGAAGTAGTGTTTTATGACCATCTTTACCAAAAATAAAATGTCTGATTAGTCAGTCACTTTGGATAGCTAGGAATCCTAAGCTGTTTTAGCTGATTAAGGGATTTCCTCATGTGGTAACATTTCTATTATCTGGGATTTTATGCTTTTCAACTAACAGTGCTTAAAGGCAAGAAGTTTTGGTTGTGCTTTCACACCTAAAGGTATAGAAGGATACAGAGTCATGGGATTGGGAACCATGAGCATGGTACATATTTTCATGTTATCTGATTGTAAATGTCTCCCCTAATTAACTGTGAACTTCTTGAGATTAGAAAGTGAAAATGAAGTCAGTTAGTCGTGTCTGACTCTTTGTGACCCCATGGACTGTAGCCTACCAGGCTTCTCCGTCCATGGGATTTTTCCAGGCAAGAGTATTGGAGTGGGCTGCCATTTCCTTCTCCAGATATCTTCCCGACCCAAGGATTGAACCCAGGTCTCCTGCATTGCAGGCAGATACCTCTGAGCTTAGGGGTAAGTTATTTTCCTTTTGTTTCTCAAGCACTGGTTTAGGCATGTAGTAAGACAAATAGCATATTATCCCTCTTATATGTGGATCTAAAACAAACCAACAAAGCTCACAGATACACAGAATGATTGGTAGATGCCAGAGGAGGCCGGGGGTAGGGGTGGGGGGGAAGTTGGAGCTAAAAGTTGAGAGAAACAAGTGAATGGGCTCAAAGGTTTAAGAAAGGAAATTTAAATTTAATACTAAAAAGCTATATAAAAAAAAATGGGCCAAAGAACTAAACAGACATTTCTCAAAAGAGGACATACAGATGGGTAACAAACAAATGAAAGGATGCTCAACATCACTCATTATCAGAGAAATGCAAATCAAAACCACAATGAGGTACCATCTCACGCTGGTCAGAATGGCTGCTATCAAAAAGTCTACAAACAATAAATGCTGGAGAGGGTGCAGAGAAAAAAGAACTTTCTTACACTGTTGGTAGGAAGGCAAACTAGTACAGCCACTATGGAGAACAGTGTGGAGATTCCTAAGAAACTGGAAATAGAACTGCCATAAGACCCAGCAATCCAACTGCTAGACATACACACTGAGGAAACCAGAATTGAAAGAGACACGTGTACCCCAATGTTCATCGCAGCACTGTTTACAATAGCCAGGACAAGAAAGCAACCTAGATGTCCATTGGCAGATGAATGGACAAGAAACCTGTGGTACATATACACAACGGAATATTACTCAGCTATTAAAAAGAATGCATTTGAATCAGTTCTAATGAGGTGGATGAAACTGGAGCCTATTATACAGAGTGAAGTAAGTCAGAAAGAAAAACACCAATACAGTATGAGTGAAAGTGAAGTCGCTCAGTCGTGCCCGACTCTTTGCGACCCCATGGATAGTAGCCTGCCCCAAGCTCCTCTGTCCATGGGATTTTCAAGGCAAGAGTACTGGAGTGGGTTGCCATTTCCTTTTCCAGGGAATCTCCCAACCCAGGGATCGAACCCAGGTGTCTCACATTGTAGACAGACGCTTTACCATCTGAGCCACCAGCTAATACAGTATATTAATGCATATATATGGAATTTAGGAAGATGATAACAATGACCCTATATGTGAGACAGCAAAAGAGACACAGATGTAAAGAACAGACTTTTGAATTCTGTGGGAGAAGGCGAGGGTGGATGATTTGGGAGAATGGCATTGAAACATGTATATTATCATATGTGAAATAGATCACCAGTCCAGGTTCGATGCACGAGACAGGGTGCCCAGGGCTGGTGCACTGGGATGATCGTGAGGGATGCAATGGGAAGGGAGGTGGGAAGGAGGATCAGGATGGGATACACATGTACACCCATGGCTGATTCATGTGAATGTATGGCAAAAACCACCACAATATTATAAAATAATCAGCTTTCAATTAAATAAATTAAAAAAAGAAAAAAGAAATAAAAAGCTATCTTAAACCACATCTTTGTGGACCATTGATGATCTATATTCATCAATATAAAATAACGTTTTTATTATTTGTATGAAATAATATTAAAGAGAAAGAGTGGGGGGAAAGAAATATAATACACTTGAAGTACACAATATTAAGTAGAGTGTACAGCTCAATGAGTTTTACAAAGAGATACTCCAGTGAAACCAATACTGATCTCAAGAAATAGAATATTAAAATAACAACCCAGAAACATCCCTTATGTCTGTTTGCCCTTGTTACCCAATGGAAAAAGAGTACACCTATTTTACCTTTATCTTCATAGCTTACTTTTGCCTCTTTTAAGACTTGATATAAATGGAATAATTATTTCACTTAATATTATGCCTGTACATTTAATGATCTTGTGTGTGAAAAGCATACTTTTTTTTTCACTGCTGTATGGTATTCTACTCTATGACTATACCATGATTTATTTATCTGTTTTTGCTTTTGCTCTAGTTTTAAACAAAAATAAAGTATACAATAAAAATATTTCAATAAGTACAGTATTCAAATAAACTTTTACATGGTATCACATGTTTCTCTGATCATATGTGAATTTGGCTCTTTTAGTCAGTGGGGGTAGAGCATTGGCTATTGAAGGAATAAATAAGAACAGATAGCATGGTCCATAGACACTGATGAAGGTAAATACAAGTAAATACAGGCTATGGCATACAAGTAAATATGGCTTGCTCTACAAAGTGATGGAAGAAGGAAGAAAAATGTAGAGGAACCTGTGAGGAGCAGTCGTCAATGACAATTATGGGTTATACTATCAGAAGAAACAGGAAATCACTAAACCCAGGATTATCTCTGGTGAACAATGAGAAAATAGAAAATCAGTTTACAGAATTGAAGAGCAGGGCATAAGAACAAGGCACCACTATACTGTAGAGTAGAAAAAACACTTTGTAAAACAATGAGGGACATTTTTTTTTTTTCTTTTACATTTGTCTGCAAGATTTTTCATTTGCCTACACTGATAACTGGAATTAAAGGTTGTATGATCTGTTTAATGATCCAGAGAGAGACCCAGTGTAACAGCCTTGTTAGAGCTTCACTGAAGCATTAAGTAAGTGCCAATGTTAAGATATTTTTCACTTAGTCTATGAGCACTGATTGTGGAACAAAGTTGAGACTATGTGAGCAAAGTGAAATGAAAAAACTGAATAATCAATCAACCAAATTCAAAGTAGCTGGTCATTCAGGATAATTCATACACAAAACACCTACATATAATTCTTGAAGAGCTTGTTTCTATGATTAGCTCAATGTTCCCTGATATTTAACCTTTGTGTATCCAGATAGTAAGAGCCTGCTGCTCCTTAACCTTTTACTTAGCTTCATTCATATATCACTTTAATGAAAACTACAAGTCATCTGTTACAAATGAATTGTTTCATTTATACCACCCATTACAATGGCACAGCTATAATTTTCCTGTATCTCTAGTCTTTATTTAATAATTCACCTTATTCAAATATTCAACAAGTAAAAGCAAGTCAACAATTTTGCTTGTAATTCTACGACATTATCAAAATGATGAGTCATACATACTAAGTGACATTTCAGTGTACAAAGAGTGATCTAAACTACTTTGCACCTGCAATTTTCAGGTTTCTTTAAATTTGATTTTTAATCTTATACAATGCATTTTAATAACTCTACTGAGCTCACCCTTCAAAGCATGTAATCCAGTATCATTTGATATATTTACAGAGTTATGTAACCATCACCATAATCTAATTTTAGAACATTTTCATCATACCAAAACAGTTCTTTTGACTACAGCTTCAAATCATAATTACATTTTTTAGTTAATAAAGAAGCCCACACGTTAGGGTTAACCCCTGCTTTTGTTTTTTTCCCCACTCAATGACCTCAGTCTGTCTGTGTGTTCGTAAGTGCATGTGTGTGTGTAAGTCACAACAGAGTTCACCTACTTCAAAGTTCAAAGTATTATAAAAATCCTCCTGCAACACTTTTTTATGAATAAAACTATTTCTGTCACCTTGGTTTTTTAAGTAGCAGAAGAGTATACTTAAGGTTATTGGAATCATACCATAGATTCTTAACTGAAGCTGAAAGATTTTCAACCCTAGAGAGCTTCTAAAAAATGCAGATTTTCCTAAATGAAAGCAGGATTGCATACTAACTCCTAGAACTTTTTCCCTATGGCCCTGATGAAATAGAGAATAAAACATATATATTACTGATGAAATGACTAAACAAAAGTTATCATGGAAGATTTTGAGAAAAGAGAAGTCTACAAAATTGAATTAATTATATTTTCTGTACTAAATGGGGAAAAGAAAAAAAAAAAGCTTTCTTCTCTTCTTACCTAAATAGAAATGGGCTATAACTCTATTTTAGCAGGTTATAATGCACGTACTTGAAACAACTTCCTAAGTTATGATTCGTCTCTATCACAAAAACACTGAAGCCCTGGAAGCAACTATTTCTCTTTCTGACACTGACTGACTGGATAGGTCTAAGCTGGAACAATCAGGAATTTGAGATTGGGGTGACAGGAGCCTGACTCAATTTCTTTGAGTCTTGAAATACGCAGGCTCAAAGATCGAGCTACCTGTGAGCGTGATCGGCCTTCCACAGAGATCAGAAAAGCAGAGACAGCAAATACAGAGGGAGAAAGAAAAAAGAGTGAAGCAAGTATATGCAAATTAACAGACGAGGCAGAAAGAAAAGGTATCTGAGCGGAGAAGGAACTCTATACAGCTTTACATGCTGTAGTTCGTATACCTTTCATGCTCTACTGAACTTCTGTCCTTTGGTTCTGTGAGATACTTCCTTGTGCTTAAGCCGATTAATTTTGCTTTGTGTTTCTGGAAACCCAGAGAGTCTTGTAAATTGACTAGTTTAAAGTGGTACCTAGGCATTTTCTTAAGTATCTAAATCATTGATGAGTGACACCAAAGAAATCAAGATGCAAAATTTTTGCTTTTGATTAACGTAAAATCTTATTAGGGAAACAGACTAACAAAACTCTCTAAAACAATGCAGCCTATTACATAATGAACATTCAGTTCAGTCAGTTCAGTTGCTCAGTCGTGTCCAACTCTTTCAGTTCAGTCCAGTTTAGTCACTCAGTCGTGTCTGACTCTTTGCGACCCCATGAATTGCAGCACGCCAGGCCTCCCTATTCATTACCATCTCTAGGAGTTCACTCAGACTCATGTCCATCGAGTCCGTGATGCCATCCAGCCATCTCATCCTCTGTCATCCCCTTCTCCTCCTGCCCCCAATCTCTCCCAGCATCAGAGTCTTTTCCAATCAGTCAACTCTTCACATGAGGTGGCCAAAGTACTGGAGCTTCAGCTTTAGCATCATTCCTTCCAAAGAAATCCCAGGGTTGATCTCCTTCAGAATGGACTGGTTGGATCTCCTTGCAGTCCAAGGGACTCTCAAGAGTCTTCTCCAACACCACACTTCAAAAGCATCTCTCACATCCATACATGACCACAGAAAAAACCATAACCTTGACTAGACGGACCTTAGTCGGCAAAGTAATGTCTCTGCTTTTGAATATGCTATCTAGGTTGGACATAACTTATCTTCCATGGAGTAAGCGTCTTCTAATTTCATGGCTGCAGTCACCATCTGCAACAGCTCAACTGGAATTCCATCACCTCCACTAGCTTTGTTCGTAGTGATGCTTTCTAAGGCCCACTTGACTTCACATTCCAAGATGTCTGGCTCTAGATTAGTGATCACATCATCATGATTATCTGGGTCGTGAAGATCTTTTTTGTACAGTTCTTCTGTGTATTCCTGCCACCTCTTCTTAATATCTTCTGCTTCTGTTAGGTTCATACCATTTCTGTCCTTTATCGAGCCCATCTTTGCATGAAATGTTCCCTTGGTATCTCTAATTTTCTTGAAGATAGGTGGCATAATTATGTGCAGTAAACAACAGAGAAATCCATGTGGGCTCCAGCAAAGAGGGAAGATCTTGGAGTTGCAGTTTTTTGTGTTAAACATTGAACAATGAGTAGAGTTTGGTTAGATAAAAAAATTGGTTAAATAAAAATGTGTTCTAGATTAGGATATAAAGAATGAGCCAAGAATGACAGGAGCTGTCTGGACTTCCCGTAACCAGATAAAAGGAAGGAGTTGTAGATCCTTAAGCCAAAGTGTATTGTGACCAAATGTTTTTATACAAAGTTAAATCTGGTTGTGGTATGCTGTACAGTTCTGAGGCAAGTGAACTGACTAACTTGGAAGATGTTTTCTCTCTGATAGCGATTAGAGAGAGAGGAAAAATCTAGGACATGTGGAAGAAGAAACACAGACTCAGATCAGTGCTTCTCAAACATTATTGTATGCACTAATTGCCTTAGAATCTTTTTAACTCAACAATTTAAGGGGAAAGACAGAAAATAAACTAAATGAAACATACAGTATTGAAGTTGGAAAAATCAAGTAAACAGCCCAAAGTCTATTTTGGCTAAGTTTCATTCAAACAAGTCACATTGAACATCTTCTGTGTTACACAGATATGATAAATTTATAAGGAATCAAGCTATATGGTAAAATTAAAACTACTTTTAAAGCTTTTGAAAGGAATTTACTGAGTTCATAAAAAATACTTCTGAAAGTCCTGGGAATCTTAGATGTGTTACACCTGGATATATTTTTAATGAAAGTGTGCATCTGAATTTGTAATGGAATATTTTGCAGCTTTCACAGTCATCCATCTCAGAACAAACAACTGTCATACTAATCAGAAGATATATGATCTGCCTGAGTACTCTTTTCCCATCTATAAGGGGCCAGTTTAAGCATTCTCTGTTTTTTTTTTTTTTTTTTTTTTTATAGATAGTAGAGAGGAATATCTTTCCAAAGACACTGTAGAAATTAATTTCTATACTAAACTGAAGGAAACACTATGGGATTAGTTAGTCAAAGGAAACAAAAAACAGATTGAGCAATCTGTCTTTGTACGTATGTGTACACATACATATGCATTTACATATGTATGTATTTAACTGACTATATCTATACTTCTGCCATCTACGAATATGTAAAAGAAAAAACCTGAATAAATAAAGTGTAAATGGAAGCTTATTAAACTATAATTGCTATAAAACAATAGTTTCTCATCCTCTAAAATTTATATTTTAAAAATTGCTAAATGTATCTTTGTTCACTAAGCACTTTAATTAACAGCTATAACATGGTGATTATATTATTCAACATTTAAATGCTTAATTTGCAATCTGGAATTGCAGGCATTCCTTGATAAAGACATATTTTCATTTGTTGCACTTGTATTTTTAGTAGAAGACAAAAATAAAAAGATACTTATATGGTAATATGATACTAGATTCATAAACAAAAGTTTTACTCATTTTTTTCATTGCTCTTGAGATTTAAAACACAGTAACAATCTATATTTACACGTTGAGCTGTTTGGATATTTTTCATGTTCTGTGAGGTTTGGAGTACTGTACCTGCCATCTACTGGAAGTCTATGGGAGGTACATTTTGCCACTAGCAACTCAAGGCTTCCAGAGAGCAGTCTAGAAAATGCTCTCAGTGCTATTTGTGGAAATCATGACAGGTTTAAGGTCCTTTAAAGAAAATTAAACGTAAAATAACCTCAATTATCACTGGTGAAAATACAGAAGGAACTCATATAAATTTGAGTAGGCAAGCTAGAGATTCACCTCTGAAATGTCAAAAGTACTGAAAAGGCCATGAGCAAAAAGATCTACAAATTTCCTTCCCAGTGTTTGTATTAAAGGAAGTGTTCTGGCCATAGGAATATGTGTATATAATTCCTAACTATTACAAGTAGCTTTTACGATCAAGGGAGTCAGGATTCTGAAGCCTTCTCTCGTGACTTTTGTCTATTTCTGGCCTTTGGTGAATTATGTGAATACAGATAAGGGTAATGGGGAAGACAGGATAAACGGAGTCTGCCGCTGAAATGTCGAATGACTGCAGAGAATGAAACACCACAGTCAGTTGTTTAGTTACCTTCTTTTTGACTCTATCTAATTCCTTCAGCTATGCTCTGGATCAGAATGGTTAGCTCCAGCCCTACAAGGGCTTACATGTTCAGATGTCTGGACACTCACATGTTCAGATGCCTAGATTTTCCTATTCAAATCATGGCAGTCTATTTTCTCACCCTAAATAATTTTGATATAATATATCTAATAATCACTTTCTCCTGATTTATAGGAAAGCCCCAGACACTGAGTTACCCTTTAATTAAGTTTTTATTGAACTCCTTCAAAAATTATAATTTAAAAAACTTAAAAACATAAAACCTCCCAGCTTTTAATCACTGTACATTTCTGGTGGCTAGAAGTAATTCTTAGAAGTAATAAGCTCTAGAATTACATGATCATAGACAGAGCGGCAGGGTTTCATACAGATTAACAGTGGCACTAAGAGGTAGAATAATTTAATTCAAGGACGTACAATTTAGTGGTAGAATTTAAACTGTAATTCAGGTTGTTTCACTCTAGTCACTATTATTTCTACTACTTTGCACTGCTTCAGGTGTAATTATAAAATAGATATTGGACTTGAAATTGAAACAGGGAGCTTGAGCTATTGTCATGTGAAAAAAGGGAAGACAAGTAAGGAATAATAAAGATATTTACCAATTATGTTCTTGTTACTGTACATTAAGCATATTCACTTTTACTTTGAAATTCAAACAAGGCGATCACTAACCCATGTCAAATTTTTAGAATTAAATTAACCCGCTTCTTCTTAAACATATCAATGAGAACATATAGAGACAAGGGATGTTCACAGTTAGTTTCAGAGACAAGCAGCACCCAGACATTTCTAAGCTTAAGTGATGAAACAGTAGGACTTTGTGTCTAGCAACATTACAGATTAGAGACCCTGAAAGTCTTCAACTGCAAACACTTATAAGTATGAGATAATAACTTAACAAATGCTGTTGAAAATGCATAGTCAAATTCATAGAGAAGTTGTAAAATCCCCAGGGGCTAAAAGCAAAGAGAAAATTGGAAACCAGATTAGTGAATTGATGCTGATAATTTAGCAGCTTGAGGGGTGAGGTACATTAGTCACTTATGTTATTGAAAGTAATTTAATGAACATTATGTACCAAAACATTGGAAATGCTTGAGTTGGGGAGTTGGACCAGCAAACCTTGCACTCACAGATGCATATAGAAGTCCAGGACACATGAAGGGTTATGTTCTCAGAGCAAGGGTAGCTAAGAAAAATTTGTGTACTGGCAAAGTGAAATGAGAGAAATTTTGTTGAGTTGACTGGGATCTAGATAGGAAAAAAAAGTCTATAGAAAATTTCCATCCACAGTAAAAGCATATTGCAGAATATGACTCTGGGCACTTTAGATAATAAGATTGAAAAACACTAAAAAATAAGTATATATATATATATATTTGTCATTATATCACTTTATATTCATAGAACACAACAGAACATAAATTAGGCTTAGAAACAACATAACTCTTCATGACATTCACATTTTCTTTTTTTTTTTTAATTCTTACATTTTATTTTATCTTTTTTAATTTTATTTTTACTTTATTTTACTTTACAATACCGTATTAGTTTTGCCATACATTGACATGAATCCACCATGGGTGTATATTAGCTCCCAATCCTGAATCCCCCTCCCACCTCCCACCCCATATCATCTCTCTGGATCATCCCCGTGCACCAGCCCCAAGCATCCTGTATCCTGTATC
>SJYT01057433.1:17090-33923 GCA_006410635.1 Cephalophus harveyi
TATTTGGAACCAGTCTGTTGTTCCATGTCCAGTTCTAACTGTTGCTTCCTGACCTGCATACAGATTTCTCAAGAGGCAGGTCAGGTGGTCTGGTATTCCCATCTCTTTCAGAATTTTCCACAGTTTATTGTGATCCACATATGTCAGCAAATTTGGAAAACTCAGCAGTGGCCACAGGACTGGAAAAGGTCAGTTTTCATTCCAATCCCAAAGAAAGGCAATGCCAAAGAATGCTCAAACTACTACACAATTGCACTCATCTCACACACTAGCCAGAGAAGGCAATGGCACCCCACTCCAGTACTCTTGCCTGGAAAATCCCGTGGACAGAGGGGCCTGGTGGGCTGCTGCCATCTATGGGGTCGCACAGAGTCGGACACAACTGAAGTGACCTGGCAGCAGCAGCAGCAGCAGCACACGCTAGCAAAGAATTTTGAGCAATGCTCAAAATTCTCCGAGCCAGGCTTCAGCAATACGTGAACTGTGAACTTTCAGATATTCAAGCTGGATTTAGAAAAGGCAGAGGAATCAGAGATCAAATTGCCAACATCTGCTGGATCATCAAAAAAGCAAGAGAGTTCCAGCAAAACATCTATGTCTGCTTTATTGACTATGCCAAAGCCTTTGACTGTGTGGATCATAATAAACTGTGGAAAGTTCTGAAAGAGATGGGAATACCAGATCACCTGATTCTAAGACTAAAAATAAATGCAGATCCCAGTGGTATTGCAAGGATGTTTGTTCCACAGCTGCAAATGATAAGGTGAGCGAGCTATTTTCATGCTCTTTTTCTCTGTCCTCTCTAAAACTGCAAATTTTCCAGCTTGGTTAGTCCATGGATAGGCTGAAAAGGGACAGTGTGGTTGGAGGTGTGTGAGAGAGAGATGGAAGAAGAGACAAGGTTAGGGAAGGGAGTTCCACTGAACTACTAAGGGTGGCCAGTCACCTTACTATCACTTCCTGGTTCTTATTCCATAAGTGGCCCTTTGTTTTCTTTGGTCCTATGCTGCTATCTCTCTTTATATTTTTTAGAGAGACAATGTTATACCACTAATGTTAGAGTAATCATTCATAGTACCATGTACGTGTGTGCTCAGCTGCTTCTGTCGGGTCCAACTCTTTGCAACCTTATGACTGTAGACCACCAGGCTCCTCTGTCCATGGGATTCTCCAGGCAAGAATACTGGGTTGCCATGCCCTCCTCCAGGGGATCTTCCCAACCCAGGGATTGAATTCATATCTCCTACATTGCAGGTGGATTCATCACCCACTGAGCCACCTGGGAAGCCCTCATAGTAGCATAAAAGCACTAGACATAAAAGCACTAAAGTGACAGACAGAGTGCCAAATTTCCAGAAGCTCACAACCTTAAGCCACAACCAGTTGAGATCACTTCTAGACCTTGATAGAATTTTGCCCAGGCCTTCCTAATGCCACAGGCCATCTTCTACTTTATACCCTGAATTCTACAGCATCATAAGTACATTGTGGTCAGTACATGTAGGCATGCATTCATAGCCCTTAATCTGGTACCTTGTGCATATTAGGCACTCATCAAGGAGTATCAGAAAATTGCATCTCTAAGATTAACCTAAAGGGATGGGAGTCACCCTTGATAAAGGACATAGCATAAAATATTCATGTAAGGCTTGAATGTACCAGTTTCATTAAGGAACTATTCTCACATTACATATCAATCAGGCAGATGCTTCAGGAATGTCATTTCATGGGACTTTGAAAGGAGATATACCTAATGCTTTAGAAAGCTCTTAAGAGAAGCTCCCTATCTCTCTAGGAAAGCTAAAAATAGGAAAGATGAACTGAAGTGAAAGTTGCTCAGTTGTGTCTGACTCTTTGCAACTCCATGGACTATACAGACCATGGAATTCTCTAGCCCAGAATACTAGAGTGGTTAGCCTTTCCCCTCTCCAAGGGATCTTCCCAACCCAGGGATCGAACCCAGGTCTCCCACACTGGGGGCAGATTCTTTACCAGCTGAGCCACAAGGAAAGCTAAAAACAGGAAAGATGAAGGTCAAGTGAAAACCAACATGGAGGCTCTGAGATGTCTGTTACAACAATTCCCCAAATTGACAACCTCTCGAGCAAAAACACCTGACTCCAAACATCGACTCTTTGAGAATTTCTTCCTCCATGGTTCTCAAAGTTTGTTTCTGAACTAATAACCTAGAGTCCATGTTGCTTGGGAATCAGCTAGAAATGTAAAATTTCTGACCCTTCTGGGACCTGCTGAATCAGAGACTCTGGGGTGGAGCCTAGCAATCTGTTTTTTAACAAGCTCTCCAGGGTATTCTGCTACAGGCTAAACTCTGAGAGCTGCGAGAAAGGCAATGCCAAAGAATGCTAAAACTACTGCACAGTTGCACTCATCTCACACACTAACAAAGTAATGCTCAAAATTCTCCAAGCCAGGCTTCAGCAATATGTGAACCGTGAACTTCCAGATATTCAAGCTGTATGTAGAAAAGGCAGAGGAACCAGAGATCAAATTGCCAACATCTGCTGGTTCATCAAAAAAGTGAGAGAGTTCCAGAAAAACATCTATTTCTGCTTTATTGACTATGCCAAAGCCTTTGACTGCGTGGATCACAATATACTGTGGAAAATTCTGAAAGAGATGGGAATACCAGACCACCTGACCTGCCTCTTGAGAAACCTGTATGCAGGTCAGGAAGCAACCGTTAGAACTGAACATGGAACAACAGACTGGTTCCAAATAGGAAAAGGAGTATGTCAAGGCTGTATATTGTCACCCTGCTTATTTAACTTATATGCAGAGTATATCATGAGAAATGCTGGGCTGGAGGAAGCACAAGCTGGAATCAAGATTGCTGGCAGAAATATCAATAACCTCAGATATGCAGATGACACCACCCTTATGGCAGAAAGTAAAGAACTAAGAGCCTCTTAATGAACGTGTAAAAGGAGAGAGGAAAAGTTGGCTTAAAGCTCAACATTCAGAAAACCAAGCTCATGGCATCCGGTCCTGTCACTTCATGGCAAATAGATGGGGAAACAGTGAAAACAGCAACAAACTTAATTTTGGGGGTCTCCAAAATCACTGCAGATGGTGACTGCAGCCATGAAATTAAAAGATGCTTGCTCCTTGGCAGAAAAGCTATGACCAACCTAGATAGCATATTAAAAAGCAGAGACATTACTTTGTCAACAAAGGTCCATCTACTTAAGGCTATGGTTTTTCCTGTGGTCATGTATGGATGTGAGAGTTGGACTATAAAGAAAGCTGAGTGCTGAAGACTTGATGCTTTGAACTGTGGTGTTGGAGAAGACTCTTGAGAGTCCCTTAGACTACAAGGAGATCCAACCAGTCCATCCTAAAGGAAATCAGTCCTGGGTGTTCATTGGAAGGATTGATGTTGAAGCTGAAACTCCAATACTTTGGCCACCTGATGTGAAGAGCTGACTCATTTGAAAAGATCCTGATGCTTGGAAAGATTGAGGGTGGGAGAAAAAGGGGACAACAGAGGATGAGATGGTTGGATGGCATCACTGACTCAATGGACATGAGTTTGGGTAGACTCCGGGAGTTGGTGATGGACAGGGAGGCCTGGAGTGTTGCAGTCCACGGGGTCGGACATGACTGAGTGACTGAACTGAACTGAAAGTCTGAGAACCACTGCTCCACCCAGACCCTCCCAGGTTGCTGTATACCAACAGCTCAAATCACCTGGGAAATCTCATTTGGGCTCTTGGACAGTGAAGAGTTTGAATATTTGTGAGGAGAGAGGGAAAAAGAGGCTTACAATCCCTTTCTTGTATTATTAAGACTAAAATGCCCCAAGGTCTCTCTCTGCAAAAATAGCACTTAAATGATCAATTATAATCTTTTACAGGGATTTTCTAACTCAGCTGAGAGCTGGAATAGAGCTTGTTTGGACACTGTAACTTGATCTGGATCCACTAGGCTGAGTCAGCCTGAGTTGACCTTTATCTTCTATGATGGCCATAAAGGAGGGTTTAGTAAGATAATCTATAGTGTATGAACTATTTTAAGAAGTATGTTTAATTTATATAACAAAAACTATCAGAGCTGCAAGAGGCCTTAAGGACTGATTGTTTTTCTGATCTCCTCCTTTTATAGACATCTCACTGTGATAGAGTCAGGACCACAAATCAAGTTGTTACTTCTCCTGAAGAGAGCTTGTTCTAGGGATCCTAATACACTGCAGGGCCAGGAATACCTTACAGTACTCAACATTTCTCATACAGAGAAGGGATGGTAGGACTAAACTGAATAGACCAAACCAAGATGCCAACTTGCTGTCAAGAAATTCAGTCTTATGGTTCACAGCCATCTCAATATTCATTCAAGTTCTAGTTGACCTAATTAAACTCACTCATCATTTGATCAAAAGATTCCAGAAAAATTATTATTTATAAATAATATTATATCATATATATATAAACTCTAAAAAACTTTATATAGAGGAGCTAACAAGCCTCTTGATGAAAGTGAAAGAGGAGAGCGAAGAAGTTGGCTTAAAGCTCAACATTCAGAAAACGAAGATCATGGCATCTGGTCCCATCACTTCATGGGAAATAGATGGGGAAACAGTGGAGACAGTGTCAGACCTTATTTTTTTTTGGATCACTGCAGATGGTGACTGCAGCCATGAAATTAGAAGACGCTTACTCCTTGGAAGAAAAGTTACTGTGGTCATGTATGGATGTGAGAGTTGGACTGTGAAGAAGGCTGAGCACCGAAGAATTGATGCTTTTGAACTGTGGTGTTGGAGAAGACTCTTGAGAGTCCCTTGGACTGCAAGGAGATCCAACCAGTCCAGTCTGAAGGAGATTAGCCCTGGGATTTCTTTGGAAGGAATGATGCTAAATGATACTTTTGCCACCTCATGCAAAGAGTTGACTCATTGGAAAAGACTCTGATGCTGGGAGGGATTGGGGGCAGGAGGAGAAGGGGATGACCGAGGATGAGATGGCTGGATGGCATCACTGACTCTATGGATGTGAGTCTGAGTGAACTCCGAGAGATGGTAATGAACAGGGAGGCCTGGAGTGCTGTGATTCATGGGGTCGCAAAGAGTTGGACACGACTGAGCGACTGAACTGAACTGATATACTATATAGACTCTTGGGAGTCCCTTGAACAGAAAGGAGATCAGGCCAGTCAGTCCTAAAGGAAATCAACCCTGAATATTCATTGGAAGGACTGATGCTGAAGCTGAAGCTCCAATAATTTGGCTTCTAATGTGAAGAGTTGACTCATTGGAAAAGACCCTGTTGCTGGGAAAGATTGAAGGCAGGAGGAAAAGGGGGCAACAGAGGATGAGGTGGTTGGATGGCATCACCAACTCAAAGGACATGAGCTTGAGCAAACTCTGGGAGATAGTGAAGGACGGAAGCATGACATGCTGCAGTTCATGGGGTCACAGAGTTGGACACAACTTAGTGATTGAATAAGAACAATAAACTATATATATAAACTCTAAAAAAAGTTATTATATTAATTTGAATTATTTTGGTTGCAAGAAATAGAATCTACCTGAGCCAGCTTAAGGAAGAAGGGAGCATTGGTTATAGTGGGATCAAAGAAAGAACTGGGCAAGCAGGCCTCCAAAGGATAGAAATCAGGGTCTAGAGCACTGTAAAGATCCCAGAAAGTCCTCTTTCTAGGTTTCTTTTTTGTCTATTTCTCTCTGCTAGTCAATCTCATTCTTTTTTTCAGGGAATAGAATGGTATTTTTCTGTTTCACAGGATACATGGGAGAAAAAAAGCTATATATCATGAGTGCTATGTGTTATGTGTAGAACTGCCCACTGACATACTTGATATTTTTTTAAGTAAAAAAATCAAGACAAAACAGCTTTAATGAGACATAATTTTAAAATTCACATATTATTGAAGCTGAGTAGGACCCTATTGGGCCCTCCCAGGCACAGTAAGTCCCCTACACATGAAATTTCAAGTTGCAAACTTTCAAAGATGTGAACGTGCATTCCATCAGCATCAGGTATGAGTGAAATTGCAGTCTGTCTTTCATCTTCTATTGCTGACAGTCCTTCAACTCTACCATCTCCCAACTCCTCTCCCTCAGTCAGTCAGTAACTCTTCTTTCCTGTTCACTAGATGCTAGCTCCTGTATACCAGCTGTTGTACTGTATGACTGTGCTTTTCAAGGTATTGTACTGTGAGGTTAAAAATGTTTTCTTTATTTTTTGTATTTATTTGTTTTTTATGTATTATATGTGTGAAAATATTATAAACCTATTACATTACAGTACTATATAGCCAATTGTGTTAGTTGAGTACCTAGACTAACTTAAAGGATTTACAAACAAATTGAACCTATGAATTCACTCTTGGAATAGAACTTATTTGTATGTAGGGGACTTACTGTACAAAAGCCTTTTCATATTCCCTGTTATTTGTTTGTAGGGAAAGGCTTCAACCTTCCTAAGTTCCAAAGGCAGATTCAAGAAGTTAGTAATTAGGGGAGTGAGGAAATGCAAAAACAAAGGAAAGGTAGTCAAGAAACAATTTCTTGTTGTTCAGTTGCTAAGTCATGTCTGACTCTTTGCAACCCCATGGACTGCAGCATGCCAGGCTTCCCTGTCCTTCCCTATCTGCTGGAGTCCACCCAAACCCATGTCCATTGAGTCAGTGATGCCATCCAACCATCTCATCTTCTGTCATCTCCTTCTCCTCTCACCTTCAATCTTTCCCAGCATCAGGGTCTTTTCAAATGAGTCAGCTCTTCACATCAGGTGGCCAAAGTATTGGCATTTCAACTTCAGCATCAGTCCTTCCAATGAACACTCAGGACTGATATAGGATGGACTGGTTGGATCTCCTCGCAGTCCAAGAGACTCTCAAGAGTCTTCTCCAGCACTGCAGTTTGAAAGCATCAGTTCTTTGGGGCTCAGCCTTCTTCATGGTCCAACTCTCACATCCATACATGACACAACAGTACAGTGATGAGGCAGGGTCCTGATTCTTCCTCAAGAAATGCACATAACAATCTGATACGTATCTTTGAGTTCTTCTACAGGAACTAAGGCCCCCACCTAGATTGAGGATTGTAACCTCAGGCTGAACAGAAGCAAGCTTTGGACCCCAGACTGCTAGGAACCAGAAGTCTGATGATAGAGATTCCTGGAATATGGCCCTGTTACCTCCTCACCAGCCAACCAATCAGAGAAAGATAACACATCCTGCAGACCTCCCCACAAGTTTTCCCTATAAAAACTCCCCTGAAAACGACTGGAAACGACTGGGGAGTTTGGGTTTTTTGAGCCTGACCTAGCCAGTCTTCTTGTTTGGCCCTGCAATAAAACTTTCTCTGCTCCAAACTCTGATGCTTTGGTTTATTTGGGTTTACCATGCTTCAGGCATGTAAACTTGGGTTCAACAATACTATCAAGTTCACTTTTAAAGTGTAAAACTCAGTGGTTTTTGATCTAGTTGCTCATTCATGGACCTGAGAAGAATGGTGAAAAATCTGAATTGCTGAACACACACTCTCATACTAGAAGCCAAGCACCCTTCCTGTAGTCTATTGAGAGCACATTTTTAACACTTTTGTGCTTTTTGTTAGTGATATTGCTGTTTAGAATGGCCTTCAACTATGGAGTGCTCAAAGTGGTCAAGTGCTCTCTAGTGTTTCTAAACACAGGAAGACTGAGAGGGACATGACAGAGAAAACACATGTTAGATAATTGTTTTTCAGGCATGAGTTATAGTGCTCTTGGTTATGAGGTCAATGTTAATTAAGCAACAATGCTGTACTTCCAGACAAAGAAAGAGGAAATCTGCCAAGTACTGATGTAACACTTATAGTGTGTGATGAGGTGATGGTAAGGTGGCTAAATTGGTAGATTCATGAGATGATAACCAACTTTAAAAAAAGCACAAACTATATTAGGTAGCATAGTTGTGACATGGAAAGCCAAAGAAATGGTCTGTCAGATTAAAAGGGTGAAGAAAATGTTAAACTCTTCCTGGCCAATGTTTTAGTATAAAGTAATATTAAATAAAATTAATTATAAGAAATCTATATTAAGTAAGGTGTCTTTAAACAGGAGCACACACAAAACAAGCTTTTGTAAGACTGATAGATGAAAATGTTATGATCAGAAACTTTGGGAACTCAATCGTAGTAGTCACTAATTCAGCATTTGTGGCAACTTTACAGAATAGAACTACTACAAAAAAGGAGAATCTATTGTATACTCACAAAATTATACCTCAATCACCAGTATCTAATTGCAGAACATTCTCATAATTCCAAAAAGAAACCCTATATCCATTAGTAGTCATTCCCCTTTACGCCCAGCTCCTTGCAACCACTAATGTGTTTCTGTCTCTAAAATCTGCCTATTCTGGATGTTTCATATAAACAGAATCATATATGACCTTTTATGTCTTGGTTCTTCCAGTTAGTATCATGTTTTTGAGGTTCATCCATGTTTTCCTGAGTGGCTGCACCATTTTTCAATCCCACCAGCAATTTACGAGGGTTCCAATTTCTCCACATCCTTGCCAACTCTTATTATTTGTTGTCTTTTTTATTACAGTCATACCAGTGGATGTGAAACAGCATTTCTTTGTGGTTTTGACTTGCATTTCCCTGCTGGCTAATGATGTTTGATAGTTTTTCATGTGCTTATTGGCTATTTGAATAACGTCTTTGAAGAAATTTCTACTCACATCTATTTCCCATGGGACATTTGTTGAGTATACGAGCTCCTTATATATTTTGGATACAAACCCCTTATGTCAGATATATGATTTGCAAATATTTTCTCCCATTCTGGGATTGTCTTTTTGTTTCTTGACACCTGAATAGACTTTGATCTGGATGCCAGATCACTGGGTCACTGGGTCAATTTACACAGGTGTCAATTTTTCAGATGATGGAACAACATTGGCAGTTGCTCCCTATGTAACCATATGAAGTGGGGAAAAGGACAATTCCCAGAGAGGGGACTGGATAGGGCGGATAGATCAAATAGGGGTTTACTACCATTGTATAGTTATTATGCTATTTCCTTTTATCGTTAGGAGGTATACACAATTACTCTAGAGATTACAGACCTCTAATGGTTAGAGAGCTAAATATATGCTACTTACTAATAATGACTTTAAAAAGACAACCACACTTCTTGAATCAAAAAATAACTTAAAAATGTCTGATTTCTTATGAAAGTGTATAAATTCTGGAAACAAAGATATTTTAAAATCATCTATTTTCTTTATTTTTTTAAATAGAGATAAAACTTTATGGCATTTACAAAAAGCATTCTCTTCCTCAAATAACAGTCTTTTCTTTAAAATTTCAGAAGCTGCTCAAATAATGCTCCTAAAAATTAGCATTGCCTAGGTACAGTGTACAGTTATAGGCAAAAAACATTGAAGAAATTTTCAGTTTGTTCCAAATATGTACTTTGAAGTTGACTACCTTGAACAGGTTTCAAAAGAGACCTGCATGATACCTTATATTCTTTGTCTAATTAAGGTTAGCAAAGGAAAGATCTTGCTTAATTTTATCCTTTGTCAATACAAATATTTTTCTGTTTAAATTTTACTAGTGTTAGGAGCTATGCCCTTCCCAAATTTATATGTTGAATCCCTAACCTGCAGTACCTCAGAATAGGATGTACCTGGAGATAGTCTTTTAAGTGGGTAATTAAGTTAAAATGAGAGTGGACCCTAATCCAGTATGACTGGTATCCTTATAAGAGGAAATCTGAAACCAGACATACATGAAGAAAGATCATGTGAAGACAGGGAGAAGACAGCCACCTACAAGCCAAGAAAAAAAGCCTCAAAAGAAACTAACCTGGATGACACCTTGATCTCAAACTTTTGGCTTCCAGAATTGTAAGAAAAGACATTCCTGTTTAAGCCACTCAATCTGTGGTGTATTGTTATGGCAGCCCTAGCAAACTAACACAATTTGTGTTGCTATAGAGATGATGTTTTTAAGGTATCAGCTTTCCCTCTATATCTGAAAAGGAATGTGACGAAGGGCTTTGACTCTGTTCTTGTTTATATGCCAGTATCTACTAATTAAAATATGTTATTAAGGCAGATCCAGAGGAACTGCTGTCTAGACATTCTGTTAAATGAACTGCTGTTTACGGTTGCAAGAAACAAAACTCTTTTTGATTGTGTGAAAATGTAACTTTACCAACTGGCTTCTAAATGAAAGTGAATTAAGGAAGGGTTAGGTTTGCTAATTTAACAATAAGAATTTTATATTTATGTTCAAAATTTATTTTTTCTTCTTTCTTTTCCTCTAGAACTTTCTTCTTTCTTTTCATCTAGAACTTTCTTTCCCTTGAGAACTAACACTTATATAGCACTGACAACCCTGATGCCAGGAAAGATGGAAGGCAAAAGGAGAATGGGGTGGCAGAGGATGAGATGGTTAGATAGCATTACCAACTCAATGGACATGAACTTGAGCAGAGGGAGACGGTAGTGGACAGAGGAGCCTGGCATGCTGCAGTCCACAGGGTCACAAAGAATCGGAGAGACTAGCACTGAACAACAAACAGCATGAACGTTTGTGTTCCCTGCCACCTCCTCACTTCATATGTTGAAACGCCAAACCCCCAAAATGATAGTATTAGGAGTTGGGGCATTTGGGAAGTGAGTACGTCCCGAAGGCAGAACTCTTGTGAATGAAATTAATACCCATATAAAAAAGGCCTGAGAGAGCGCCCTTGTCCCTAAGGCTGTGTAGGAAACACCTACAATTCTGTCATCAGAAGAAGACCCTTACCGAAACATACTGGCACTCTGGTCTCGGGCTTCTAGCCCCCGGAACTGTGAACAATAAATTTTTGTTGTTTATAAGCAAGTTAGTCTGTGATATTTTTTTATAGCAGCCTGGATGGACTTGGACAAGTCAAGTATTTTTTTAAAAAGTTCTTTACTTGTTCAACAGATATTTTTAAAGCACCTAAGATCATGGCATCTGGTCCCATCACTTCATGGGAAATAGATGGGGAAACTGTGGAAACAGTAGCTGACTTTATTTTTGGGGGGCTCCAAAATCACTGCAGACAGTGACTGCAGCCATGAAATTAAAAGACGCGTACTCCTTGGAAGGAAAGTTATGACCAACCTAGATAGCATATTCAAAAGCAGAGACATTTTTGCCAACAAAGGTCCATCTAGTCAAGGCTGTGGTTTTTCCAGTGGTCATGTATGGATGTGAGAGTTGGACTGTGAAGAAGGCTAAGTGCCAAAGAATTGATGCTTTTGAACTGCACAGGCGGCTGCGGCTGGTGCACCACTAAGCGCAGGCAGCTGCGGCCAGCGCACCAAGCGTGACCAAAAGGAGCTACCCCAAGTCCGAGGTCAGGCGCAGCGGCCTAGAGTGCCAGGCTGCGACTGCGCAGGAACAGCCGAGAGGAGTTAGCCCGCGTCCAAGGCTAGGGGCGGTGCCCGAGGCCAAGGGCGGCGGCCGGGAGGAGCACCCCCACGTCCAAGGAGCAGTGGCTGCACGAGCGCAGGAGGGCTTAGAGGAGCTATCCTGCATTGAAGGTCAGGAAGGGCGGCTGGAGGAGATACCCCTCATTCCAAGGTAAGGAGCAGCGGCTGCGCTTTGCTGGAGCAACTGTGAAGAGATACCCCACGCCCAAGGTAAGAGAAACCCAAGTAAGATGGTAGGTGTTGCAAGAGGGCATCAGAGGGCAGACATGCTGAAACCATACTCACAGAAAACTAGTCAATCTAATCACACTAGGACCACAGCCTTGTCTAACTCAATGAAACTAAGCCATGCCCGTGGGGCAACCCAAGACAGGCGGGTCATGGTGGAGAGGGCTGACAGAATGTGGTCCACTGGAGAAGAGAATGGCAAACCACTTCAGTATTATTACCTTGAGAACCCCATGAACAGTATGAAAAGGCAAAATGATAGGATACTGAAAGAGGAACTCCCAAGGTCATTAGGTGCACAATATGCTACTGGAGATCAGTAAAGAAATAACTCTAGAAAGAATGAAGGGATGAAGCCAAAGCAAAAACAATACCCAGCTGTGGATGTGACTGGTGATAGAAACAAGGTCTGATGCTGTAAAGAGCAATATTGCATAGGAACCCGGAATGTCAGGACCATGAATCAAGGCAAATTGGAAGTGGTCAAACAAGAGATGACAAGGGTGAACGTCGACATTCTAGGAATCAGCGAACTAAAATGGACTGGAATGGGTGAATTTAACTCAGATGACCATTATATCTACTACTGCGGGCAGGAATCCCTCAGAAGAAATGGAGTAGCCATCATGGTCAACAAAAGAGTCCGAAATGCAGTACTTGGANTCAGATGACCATTATAACTACTACTGCAGGCAGGAATCCCTCAGAAGAAATGGAGTAGCCATCATGGTCAACAGAAGAGTCCGAAACGCAGTACTTGGATGCAATCTCAAAAATGACAGAATGATCTCTGTTCATTTCCAAGGCAAACCATTCAATATCACAGTAATCCAAGTCTATGCCCCAACCAGTAACTCTGAAGAAGCTGAAGTTGAACAACTTTATGAAGACCTACAAGACCTTTTAGAACTAACACCCAAAAAAGATGTCCTTTTCATTATAGGGGACTAGAATGCAAAAGTAGGGAGTCAAGAAATACCTGGAGTAACAGGAAAATTTGGCCTTGGAGTACAGAATGAAACAAGGCAAAGGCTAATAGAGTTTTGCCAAGAGAACACACTGGTCATAGCAAACACCTGTTTCCAATAGCACAAGAGAAGACTCTACACATGGACAGCACCAGATGGTCAATACTGAAATTAGATCGATTATATCTTCTGCAGCCAAAGATGGAGAAGTTCTATACAATCAGCAAAAACAAGACCGGGAGCTGACTGTGGCACAGACCATGAACTCCTTATTGCCAAATTCAGATTTAAATTGAATAAAGTAGGAAAACCACTAGACCATTCAGGTATGACATACATGAAATACCTTATGATTATTCAGTGGAAGTGACAAATAGATTCAAGGGATTAGATCTGATAGACAGAGTGCCTGAAGAACTATGGACAGAGGTTTGTGACATTGTACGGGAGACAGGGATCAAGACNTTTAAATTGAATAAAGTAGGAAAACCACTAGACCATTCAGGTATGACATACATGAAATACCTTATGATTATTCAGTGGAAGTGACAAATAGATTCAAGGGATTAGATCTGATAGACAGAGTGCCTGAAGAACTATGGACAGAGGTTTGTGACATTGTACAGGAGTCACTGATCAAGAAAATCCCAAAGAAAAAGAAATGCAAAAAGTCAAAATGGTTGTCTGAGGAAGCCCTGCAAGTAGCTCTGAATAGAAAAGAAGTGAAAGGCAAAGGAGAAAAGGAAAGATATTCCCACTTGAATGTAGAGTTCCAAAGAATAGCAAGGAGAGATAAGAAAGTCTTCCTCAGTGATCAAAGCAAAGAAATAGAGGAAAACAATAGAATGGGAAAGTCTAGAGATCTCTTCAAAAAAATTAGAGATACCGAGGGAACATTTCATGCAAAGATGGGCACAATAGAGGACATAAATACTATGGACCTAACAAAAGCAGAAGATATTAAGAAGAGGTGGCAAGAGTACACAGAGAACTATACAAAAAAGATCTTCGTGACCCAGATAATCATGATGGTGTGATCACTCACCTAGACCCAGACATCCTGGCATGCAAAATCAAGAGGGCCTTAGGAAGCATCACTATGAATAAAGCTAGTGGAGGTGATGGAATTCCAGTTGAGCTATTTCAAATCCTAAAAGATGATACTGTGAAAGTGCTGCACTCAATATACCAGCAAATTTGTAAAACTCAGCAGTGGCCACAGGATTGAAAAAGGTTAGTTTTCATTCCAATCCCAAAGAGAGGCAATACCAAAGAATGCTCAAACTGCCACACAATTGCACTCATCTCACATGCTAGTAAAGAAATGCTCAAAATTCTCCAAGCCAGGCTTCAACAGTACATGAACCGTGAACTTCCAGATGTTCAAGCTGGATTTAGAAAACGCAGAGGAACCAGAGATCAAATTACCAACATCTGTTGGATCATCAAAAAAGTGAGAGTTCATTCCAGAAAAACATTTAGTTCTGCTTTATTCATTATGCCAAAGCTTTGACTGTGTGGACCACAAAAAACTGTGGAAAATTCTTCAAGAGATGAGAATACCAGACCACCTGACCTGCCTCTTGAGAAATCTGTATGCAGGTCAAGAAGCAACAGTTAGAACTGGACATGGAACAACAGAATGTTTTCAAATAGAGAAAGTAGTATGTCAAGGCTGTACACTGTTGTCTTCTTTTTATATGCAGAGTACATCATGAGAAACACTGGGCTGGATGAAGCACAAGCTGGAATCAAGATTGCCGGGAGAAATATCAATAACCTCAGATANAGGAGTACATCAAGGCTGTATATTGTCACCCTGCTTATTTAACTTATATGCAGAGTACATCATGAGAAGCGCTGGGCTGGATGAAGCACAAGCTGGAATCAAGATTGCCGGGAGAAATATCAATAACCTCAGATATGCAGATGACACCACCCTTATGGCAGAAAGTGAAGAGGAACTAAAGAGCCTCTTGATGAAAGTGAAAGAGGAGAGTGAAAAAGTTAGCTTAAAGCTCAACATTCAGAAAACTAAGATCATGGCATCTGGTCCCGTCACTTCATGGCAGATAGATGGGGAAACAATGGAAACAGTGGCAGACTTTTTTTGGGCTCTAAAATCAGTGCAGATGATGCAGCAATGAAATTAAAAGATGCTTACTCCTTAGAAGGAAAGTTATGACCAACCTAGATAGCATATTCAAAAGCAGAGACATTACTTTGTCAACAAAGGTCCGTCTAGTCAAGGCTATGGTTTTTCCTATGGTCATGTATTGATGTGAGAGTTGGACTATAAAGAAAGCTGAGCGCTGAAGAATTGATGCTTTGAACTGTGGTGTTGGAGAATACTCTTGAGAGTCACTTGGACTGCAAGGAGATCCAACCAGTCCATCCTAAAGGAGATCAGCCCTGGGTGTTCATTGGAAGGACTAATGCTAAAGCTGAAACTCCAATACTTTGGCCACCTGATGTGAAGAGCTGACTCATTTGAAAAGACCCTGATGCTGGGAAAGATTGAGGGCAGGAGGAGAAGGGGATGACAGAAGATGAGATGGTTGGATGGCATCACCGACTCGATGGACATGGGTTTGGATGGACTCCGGGAGTTGGTGATGGACAGGGAGGCCTGGCGTGCTGCAGTTCATGGGGTCACAAAGAGTTGGGCATGACTGAGCAATTGAACTGAACTGAGCTGAACTGCTGTGTCTCAGAATATTTCCTCATTCATCCCCTGCTTTATGCTGCAGTTGACCACTGACCTAGTTCTTAGGTCAGTGGCTTTATTACTTCTTAGACTGAAGTATCTCCTTTCCTGCATGCCTTCAGCATTCACTATACTGCTGCCAAATTAACCTTGGGAAAGAGGCTTCTTTAATATGATTTTCCTTCTCTTTAGTCTTCAGAAATTCACTACTGCCTTTTAAAATAGAGTGGTTTTCAATGGATTTCTATACTACCTTTCTCTTGGTGCTTTTAAGACTTAGTCAAACGGCACGAATCACTTTTTCTCAAGTTTCTTTGTTTTTCCTGCCCGTTCCTGGTGAGACCCCAGCTTGCAAGATCCTCTTGCAGCTGTCTGTCGGAATCAGATTCATTCTTCAAGTATTCAAAAGTAATTTATTGCATGAAGCCTTTTCTGAGCCCCCCAAACAAGTTACTCCTATATCTCTGTGCGATTCACTTTTCAAGTTTCTTTTACTCTGCATTTGATGATAGAATACAGACTTTGGTGTCAGGCAGAACATCAAATGTTCTACTTGTTAGCTTGTGATCTTGGGCAAGTTTCATAATCCTTCCAGACTTCAATTACCTCGTTTGAAAATGCAGATAATAATACCTATCTGTAAAGATTGTTGTATGGATTAAATCAATAGAAGTGCCTGACGCATGAGAGGTGGTATGTTTCTAACATTATCTTGGCAAACATTTGTTTGTATAATTTTCTTAGCCACCAAAAAGTACTTTTTTGATACCCATTTGTACATAGTATAATTTATCTAACTTTTAAAGGGACAGTTTTATTTATTTTTTAAGTTAACTTTATTGAAGTATAGTTGTTTTACAATGTTGTGTTAGTTTCTACTGTACAACAAAGTGAATTAGCTATATGTACACATTTATCCATACTGTTTTGGATTTCCTTCCTGTTTAGGTCACCATAGAGCCCTGAGTAGAATTATTACTTGAGCTATACAGTAGGTTCTCATTAGTTATCAATCTTGTGTTGTTGCTGTTCTTTAGTGGCTAAGTCGTATCTGACTCTTTGTGACCCCGTAGACTAGCCTGCCAGGCTCCCACTGTCCATGGGATTTCCCAGGCAAGAATACTGGAGTGGTTGCCATTTCTTTCTCTGGGGATCTTCCTGATCCAGGGATCTAACCCACATCCACTGCATTGGCAGGCAGATTCTTTACCACTGAGCCATAGTACCAATAATATATATATGTCAGTCTTAAAGGGATAGTTCTAGAAGTCTGTTGGCATGTTATGTATTCTTCAGTTCAGTCACTCAGTCGTGTCCGATTCTTTGCCACTCCATGAATTGCAGCATGCCAGGCCTTCCTGTCCATCACCAACTCCTGGAGTTCACACAAACTCATGTCCATCGAGTTGGTGATGCCATCCAGCCATCTCATCCTCTGTCATCCCCTTTTCCTCCTGCCCCAATCCCTCCCAGCATCAGAGTCTTTTC
>SJYT01057433.1:34265-61078 GCA_006410635.1 Cephalophus harveyi
AGCCCAGCGTTTCTCATGATGTACTCTGCATATAAGTTAAATAAGCAGGGTGACAATATACAGCCTTGACGTACTCCTTTTCCTATTTGGAACCAGTCTGTTGTTCCATGTCCAGTTCTAACTGTTGCCTCCTGACCTTAGGATATTTCAAAGTTGTTTTTTTTTCCCCAAAAAATGTTACATTCAACTTTGTAAAAACATACAGCCATTCTGAAAATCAGGTACATGTCATGTCATGTTCAATGTTTTAAAGTAACAATTGGAGGAAAAAATATTAACTATTAATACACAAACCCATTCTGCCACAAAATTTAGATTTTATGTTAAACATATCAATATTGTAAATGTTACACTTTAAAATATTTCTTATTCAGGACACTTTAAAATCAACTCTAATTAATAATTTATATACATAAAATACATCTGCTTTATGTGTTTGCTGTGATGAGTTTTACCAAATATATACACCTGTGTAAAACCACAGTCAACAAACAGAGCACTTATATTGCTCCAGAAGGATTCCTATGTTTATTCTCAGTCTCTTCTTTTTGTACACATCCCCAGCACCAGGCAACAACTTTCCTGTTTCTTGTCATTGTAGATTTTTAGATTTAGATTTTCCTTTTCTGGTTTCATGCAAATGTAATTATCTACTATGCAGTCTTTCTCTCTGATTTTGCTCAGTGTAGAGTTTATGAGATTCATTCATGTTGCATGCACAGTAGTTTGTTCCTTTCCATTGCTGAGTCATGTTCCGTTGTGTGAACATACTACAGTTTGTTTATTCATTCACATATTGATGGACACATTGATGATTTTCAGTTTGAGGTTACTATGAACAAAGCTGCTATGAACATTGGTGTCCAAGTGTTTGTACAGACCTATTTTCATTCTCTTGGTTAAATACCTAGGAATGAAATTGGTGGGTCATATGGTCAGTGTATGTTGATCTTTTAAAGAAATTGCCAATTTGTTTTCCAAAGTAGTATTCTCTTTAGCCATAAATGAGAATGTCAGTTGCTCTGCATCCTTGCCAACCTTTAAAAATACTAGATGCAGTGATGTCTTATTGTGGGTTTAATTTGCATTTCCCTAGTGACAAAAAAGATTGAACATCTTTGCTTGTGCTATTATTTCCATATGTTCTTTGAGATGTGTCTATTCAAATATTTCACTAATTAAAAAAGTGTTATTGTATTCTTAAGTTACAAGGATTCTTAATATATTCTGGATATAAGTTCCTTGTCAGATACATATATTGGGAATATTTTCACTTTTTTATGGTATCTTTGGGATAACAGAAGTTTTACATTTTGATGAAGTCCAATCATATTTCTTATGATTAATGCTTTTTTTTTTTTTGGTTGTTGTATCTAAGAAATTTTTGCCTTCCAAGGTCACGAAGAGTCTGCTGTTTCCTTCTAGAAGTTTAGAGATTTATCTTTTATGTTTAGGTCTATGACCCACATCAAATTAATACTTGTCTAAGGTGTAAGGTAAGGGTCAAGTATTTCCTTTTTTTTTTTTTTTTTAATGTGGTACCTAGTTGTTTCAGCACTGTTTGTTAAAAAGAATTAGCTTTGCATCTTTGTTAAAAACCAGTTGCCTATATGTGAGGGGCCTGGACTTTATTCATTGACCTGTATATCTAACCTTGTGCCTATCACACTGTCCTGGAAACTGTAGTTATATACTAAGTTTTGAAAACAGGTATGTGCATGTTCCAACTTTGCTTTTTCTACACATTTCTGTATAAATTTTAGAGTTATCTTGTCAAATTAAAGAAATATTCTGCTGGAATTTGCAGAGAACTGACAGTTTAACAATTTGAGTTCCAATTCATGAAGCTGTAATACTTATTTATTAGGACTTTCTCTTGATTGTGATTTATCATGTTCAGGGTACAGGTCTGGCATGTGTTTTGTTGAATTTATCACTCCATATTTCATGGTTTTGGATGCTAAGTATTATATAGTTTTACTCTAAATTTCAATTTACTGATTTTTGTAACATTGACCTTGTATCCTGCAACTAGTTCCAGTAGCTTTTTTGGGTGTGGATTCCTTAGGTTTTTCTAATATACAATGTTGTCACTTGTAAATAGTTTTATTTATTCCTTTCCAATGTAAATACCTTTAAAAACACTAGTTCATAGTTTCCATCCAACTTCGACAATTTTCAGCCAATATTTCTTCCCCAGGCACACCTCAGACTCCTCCTCCCCTATTGCAAGTCTTGCTCAATTTTGTCTAAGTTCCCTGTATCAGGCTGGAAGTGCCACCTGGGTGGCCCACCCAGATCAGAGCCCAGTGTGGAACAGATCCAACTTTGGTCTCTCTGGTCTTCAGGTGCTCCTCCCCTCCCTGAGGTCTGGCTCAGGTTCCAGGTAGTTGGAGAGCATGCTGTCAGTCGGGCTGGACTCTTGCAACCCTGGTGGACTATAGCCCACCAGGCTCCTCTGTCCATGGGATTTTCCTGGGGAGAATTCTGGAGTGAGTTGCCATTTTCTTCTCCAGGGGATTTTCCCACCCAGGAATTGAACCCAGGCCTCCTGCGTCTACTTACTGCATTGCAGGCAGATTCTTTACCACTGAGCCAGCAGGGTAGCCAAGAATGACCTAACACTTTCCTTGGCCCGTGCAGCATTTCTTTCATTGGATGAACTGAACCGGGAATTGTCCCAACACTGATAACACTGATTTTGGGTGACTCAAACTGTCAGGCCTGTGAGTGGTTCACA
This sequence comes from Cephalophus harveyi, assembly GCA_006410635.1. Classification (NCBI taxonomy): domain Eukaryota; kingdom Metazoa; phylum Chordata; class Mammalia; order Artiodactyla; family Bovidae; genus Cephalophus; species Cephalophus harveyi. Next base: position 37,006 of record SJYT01057433.1, read on the forward strand.
TGAACGATTTCACTTAAATCTCACAATGACCCCACGAGGTAGGTTTTAAATTTATTCTCATTTAGGAAATTGAGGTATGAAGACATTTTAGTTTCCTAAGTTCACACAGCTACTAAGACTGGTGGAGCCAGGAATTTGGGGGTTGAATTTCAGTAATCTGACTCCAGAGCCTGTCTTCTTAACTGTATGCTTTAGGAGGAAAGAGGAAGAGCTATCAGGAGCATGTGTATCTGGAGGAAGGGTGTTTTTTTTTTTTTTTTTTTTTTGGGAGATAGAGTGGATAGCAGTGGGATACTATGTTTCCTGCGGGAAGGGTTCTTGTTAGCTTTACAGCTATAGATTGCCTCTGTCTGTTCAAACTTTTCTCCTTTTATGTCTTGTCACGTCCTGTTTCCCCCTGACTTCCTGTTCCGCGCTGCACTGCAATCAGTGCCCTTAGATCACTGGCTCCAGTGGGATCCACGCAGGTGGGGCGATCCGACTGCACCTCCCGCCCCCAAATACCTGCTCCACTGGCTGTGAAAAGCGAAACAGGGTGAAGTGGTGCTCCTTCCCCAGAATCTCTTAAGAATGAGTCTTTGGCGGGAAGATACCTAGGCCCCGCTCCACAACCAGAAATTTATCTTACAAAAGTCTTGGGCGGGGCAGGGCTACTCCAAGTCCAGGTGCGTTTAGACTCCGTGCACTAGCAAGGCTCCCGTGCACTAGCAAGACTTCCCCGGCGTTTCTAAGAGGAGGTTCCCCAGTCAGTGAGGTTTCCCCGGTAGGGGGGCAAGAGATCGTGACCAGGTGCTCCCAGGACCCCCGCGCCCCCGCGCCCAGGCCGGGCTGCCAGGCCCTCGCGCGGCGCGCGCTCCCGAGGGCCGGGGGCGGGGCGGCGGCCGGGGGCGCCCGCCCCTCCCACTGCGGGCGGCCGGTCTGGCGGCGCCGAGCCCCCTGCGCGCGGCACATGGGGCGCCTGACGGAGGCGGCGGCAGCGGGCGGCGGCGCTTCAGCGGCGCGCTCGGCCGGGCCCCCTCCCGCTCCCCTGCCCCTCTCGTCCACCTCCCCCGGCTGCGCGGCCGCCATGGCGTCCAGCGAGGAGGACGGCACGAACGGCGGCGCCTCGGAAGCGAGCGAGGAGAGGGAGGCGGTGGGCAAGCGGAGGCGCCGGGGCTTATTGGCCACTATCTGGCTCACCTTCTACAACATCGCCATGACCGCGGGGTACGTCGCCCAGACGGGGCCCTCCCCGCGCCGCCGCGCCCCCGACTTTGCGCGCTCTGGTCGCTGGCGGAGCGTGCCCGGCTCCCGGGAGGGGCGGCTAGGGGCCGGGTGCGCGTGCGCGCGGTTAGCGGGGTGGTCGCGGCGCGGGGGTGCTTGCGGCGCGGGAAGGGGGCGCGGGCTGCGGTCGTGGGGGGAGGGGCGCGCCGCCTCGGGGCTTGAATGGAGCGGGGCGGGGGGGCCGGGCCGTGCTCGCCCGGCATTGCCTAATACGGTGCACTGCGCGCGCGGCGGCCGCGGGGCGCGGGCCGGAGGTTAAGTATAGACCTGGGCAGGAATGCGGGGCCGACCCGCGGGGGAGGCGGCCTCCGCGGGCGCCACCGCCGCCGCTGCTGGTGAAGAAGCGCGGGGTCCCGCAGCCCCCGAGCCTGGAGCTGTCCAGAGTGGCCCCAACCCTCTTTCCCGGTCGCCGGCCCCTGGACTGCACAACCTCGTGTTCCGGATCGCTGGGCAGAGTTTGCTAAGTGTTCCTGTCTGTGCGATTTTTTTTTTAAGTAATAGTGCGCCTGAGAGCTTCTTACCTGGGACGATTTTCCAAATACCCTGCGGCATCGGAGCGTGGGACTGGTGTCCAGGATCTGTGGCTCCGTGACTGATACTCTGTACTTTTATTTCTGGCTTTGAGTGCGATTTACAAGTTAAAGTTACACAATGACTATCATAGCTCTGCAGACGATTTTCCAAATATCCTGCGGCATCGGAGCGTGGGACTGGTGTCCAGGATCTGTGGCTCCGTGACTGATACTCTGTACTTTTATTTCTGGCTTTGAGTGCGATTTACAAGTTAAAGTTACACAATGACTATCATAGCTCTGCAAAGAGCTGCCGCAGTGACTTTTAAAAACCTGCTGGGAAATGCTCTTCCATTTCTAAATGGCATTGCCTTAAAAAAAAACAAAAAAAACAAAAAACTGTTTCCCGTTATCCCACGAAGTATTACTAACCTCTGGAAATGTGGGGGGAAAGCTTAATATCGAAAACTTTCTCTAGAGCTTACAGAAAACTGTGATTGACCGAGATTTAATAAATGATTTGAGACAGTGCTGAGTACTTATGTGCTTAATGCCTAACGAGGACTCACTGTGGGGCAGGCACTGTGTCGGTCCATCTAGGTGTAATGGGTCATCATTGGTCCTCTGCGACTGTGAGGGGCGCATGATGTTACATTTGATAGAATGGGAAACAGGCACAAATCGATTAAGTAACTTGCTCAAGTTCACACAACCAGTAAGTGTCAGACTTAGACTTAAGCCCAGACTCTCTGACTCCAGAGCCCTGCTACTTCTGCTTTCCTTTCTTAAGTTTTCTAATCTTGAAAAAGAAAACTAATTGATTCACAGGCTACTGGAGAACAGTTGGGTACCCACTGTGTGCTACAGCCTGAAAAAAATTCTCTTCTGTGCTGGTCTCATCCAGTTAATTAAAACTGGGGAAGCCTGCCATTTATTAACTTGTGTGCGGTCCCTTTCCTTTCCAGGCCACTTTCCCTTTTGAAGGCAGAGTTACCTTTTAAAAAAATGAAGATCAATGCATACCTCCAGTTTAAAGCCTTCAGTGACTCTGCATTACCTCCACTGTAATGTAAGGGATTTATGCTGTCATTCAAGGCAATAGCTGCCTGATTACTCTTCCCAGTTTTATTGCTTTTGGTATCTCCTCTCACTCAACTTTGCCCTCAAAGCACCCTGCAATTTTATTTTCGTGGCTCTCTCCATCTTTGCTCAGGCTGTTCATCCTGTGGATAGTATTCCCTGTGTTCCTGCTATGACTTTTAACCAAGTCACCTCTTTGAAGTTTTCTGGGTGTCTTACCCCACTTGGAGCAGAATTAAATGTTCTCTCCATTGTGTTCTCAAACTTAATTCCTGACCTTCCTACCTGGCTCGGCAAAATCACTGCTTCCCCAGAAACTTGTCTGTCTCTCAGTTGTTCAAAGGCAAGGGGAGCAGAAATGGAATAATCCATATAACTAATTCTTTGGAAGCTTTCTAGAGGCGTTGAGATTTGAAGAAAGAATAGGATTTGCGTATGTAGAAGGTGGCTATTTCAAGTGAGATGAGTTCTGAAAATAGGCTTGAGATGCAGTGAAGCTTCCTGATTTAATTGAAGGGACATAGTGCAGACATTGTGCAGATGAGGTTGGCAAAGCTGTGGTATTTGAAGTGGGACACACAAGTGTACATTGAGTGGTTTGGAGGTTCTTTTTTTTTTTTTGGCCTACTTTTTTCCCCCCAGCTTTTTGGAGTTGTAACTGACACCTAACACTGGGAGTTTAAGGTGTACAATGTGATTGCTTGATGTATTACTTGGTATATGTATATATTATAAAATGATTTTCATTATAAGATGAGTTAGCACATCTGTCACCTCACATAGTTGCCATATTTATTTTGGAATGGAGAACATTTAAGATTTAGGATCCTAGCAACTGATTTGTCTAAAAATTGAAGTTTAGTTTACAGTGTAATGCCAATCTCTGCTGTATATACCCTCTGTAGCATAGTGACTTAGTTATACACATATAGACATTCTGTTTTTATATATTCTTTTTCATTATGATTTATCATAGGATATTGAATATAGTTCTCTGCTATACAGTAGGACCTTGTTTATTTAGTCTATATGTAATAGCTTACATCTGCTAATGCAGAGGTTCTTTTCGTTTATTTGCTTGGTTTTTTGCTTTTAGAAGAGCTTTGGAAGGTTTATTGATTTTTTTTTTTGGTAATAGTTTTGAAACTAAACAATATCTGAGAAATGAAATTTTTACATAAGTGTAAAAAAGAAATTGCCTAATTCTATAAGCTTAGCATGATTTTTCATTTTTCCTTGTAATGTCTCATGAGAGTAACTTTGTTCAGATTTTTACTCAAATTACCATACTCAGGCAGGCCTTCCCTGGCTGTCTTCATTTAAGTAGCAGCTGCTTACAAATCACTCCATATCCCCTTTGCCTGCTTTATTTTTCTCTATCATGCTTGTTACCATATAACTGTATGATGAATTTTACTAAATCATCTTGTTGCCTATTGGTCTGCTTCTCAGACCCTATACAATGTTAGCTCCGTGAAACTCTCAAGAAATATTGGGTTGGCCAAAAGGTTCATTTGAGTTTTTCCATAACATCTTACAGAAAAACCGAAGGAACCTTTTGGCCAACCCAGTATTTGTTGAGTAAATGAATGTACTGATATTATAGAGTATTGTAGTTACAATATCTACTCTGTTGGATATTCAGTTTTCATGCACTATTTTACCAAATATTTCCATGTATTTTTCAAAATTATACTCTTTCATGGTTATATAAAAGTGAATAGAGTTAGGTTACAGTGATAGTCCAAATCATGCCTCTAATGATATTATCCTTTAATTTGTTTCTTTTGAATTACTTGTTTAGGATGAATTCCCAGAGTAGAACTATAGAATGTAATTGATTTAGTTAAGTAATAATGTAATTTAAAGGATGTGAGGATTTTTATGGTACTTGTTCACAATAGATGCTTGGCTAAGAGTATTTTCTCTCTCTTCTTTTTTGCTTTGCCACAAACACTTTTGAAGCCTGCATGTATTTGTGCATTGTCTTAGGTCAAGTGAGAGACAAAAGCTAAATATTTTAGGCCCTGCGCTTGGAGAAGTGTTACCAGGGACATTTATAGATTGCAGTAAAAGACGGGATGAAGTAAGTGTTCTGCAGAGGTGTCATGTCTGTAGGTAGGGAGAATCAGAGAAAGGTGTGTGTGTGTGTGTGTGTGTAACCGTTTCATTCTAACTGAGCTTTGAAGGATGAGCAGGATTTACTTGGCAGGGTTGAGGAAGCAGCAGGAGTTAGTGTACAGAGATGTGACTCCACTTGACCTACTGTTGGGGTGAAAACAAGTGGGTCTGAAGCATAGGCTGGGACAGAAAGATGGACCGGTAACCTGCCCCTTTGTGCAGGCCCGACATGCTTCCCTAACATGTTTGGATTCTAACCTGTAAGCCGTACGGGAAGGTGATAATTGAAGGTTATGTTTTCACCCCTTTTTAGCCGGGTAACCTCAGATAAGTTCCATAACCTCTCTGACCCTGGGTTTTCTCATCTGTATAAGGAACAACACAACTACTTTGCTAGATTATTACAAGAAATTAAGTGGATATGAAGTGGTCGACAGAGATGCCTGACACATAGTGGGTGTTTAGAAACGATAATTCCTATTCCTAGTGGTGAATTGAAAAGTGCACTTTGTGCAGAAACTGAGATATTCTCACTGTGTACACGGTGTATGTTAGCAGAGCACCAGACCCAAGGTTCAGGCATGTACATTTCTCAACATGTTAAGTAATAGACAAATATTTTATTCCTGGGGAGGATGAATCCATGTGTGGATCTGTGACAGCTTTTTTTTTAAATTGGAGTATAGTTGCTTTACAATGTTGTACAACAAAATAAATCAGCTATATGTATACATATATCCCCTCCCTCTTGAACCTCCCGCTCACCCCCCACCACCCCACCCCCCTGCATACCACCCCTCTAGGTAATCACAGAGCACAGAGCCAGGGTTATACTGCGGGCTCCCTGTGTTATACTGGCTTCCCACTAGCTAGCTATTTTATACAATGTAGCGTATATATGTCAGTCCTACTCTGCCAGTTCATCCCCCACCCTCTGTGCCCACAGGTCCACACTCATGCTGTGCCTCTGTTTCTGCTCTGCAGATAGGTTCATCTGTACCATGTTTCTAGATTCCACATATATGCATTGATATATAATGTTTGTTTTTCTCTTTCTGACTTACTTCACTCTGTATGACAGACTCTAGGTCCATCCACATTGCTATGAATGACCCAATTTCATTCCTTCATTATGGCTGAGTAATATTCCATTGTATATATGTTCCACATTTTGTTTATCCAGCCATCTGTCAAAGAACATTAATTTATTTATATAAATTTATTTATTTTAGTTAGAGGCTAATTACTTTACAATATTGTAGTGGTTTTGCCATACGCTGACATGAATCCACCACAGGTGTACATGTGTTCCCCATCCTGAACCCCCCTCCCACCTCCCTCCCCAAAGAACATTTAGATTGCTCCATGTCCTGACTTTTATAAATAGTGCATTTTATTCAAACCACTCAATGTCTTCAACAGTTTTTGAGAAAGAGAAGGGAGGAGAGATGAAGGGATAGATGGAAGGAGGCAAAATGTATAGATCGACATAGTCATAAAAGACATAGCAACTAATTACAGAGAATGAATCTTATTTCAGTCATGATTTTTTTTTGGCTGTATTGTATACGAGATCTTGGTTCACCAATCCAGGTCACTCCCATGCCCCTTGCGTTGGCAGCATTGAGTCCTAACCACTGGACCACCAGAGAATTCCCCCAATTATGATTTTTAAAAATTCTGAGACAGTTGTATCTTAACTGTGAGTTTTGTGATTGAAGAAGTTCTCATTCAGTTCTTCACGTGGGATAGTGGTGTTTTGGTTCCGTTTATGAAAAATAAACCTTTGAGAAATACATCATTAAGCATTTATCAATCATATTATAGGATGTATGAGATTTAATTCAGAATAATCAGAGAGGAAGGCTTGTGGGGAGAGAAGTGAATAGAAGTTTGGATGAAACAAAATTATTTGTAAGATGATACTGGTTGGGTCTTCCTGTGGTCCAGTGGTTAAGACTCTGTGCTTCCACTCCCTGCAGGGGGCACAGGTTCAATCCCTGATCAAGGAACTAAGATCCCACATACCTTGTGGTCAAAAAATAAAATGAATTAAAAAAAATTTAAAAGACGGTACAGGTTGAAGCAGGGCAGTGGCAAACAGGGTTCATAGTATCATTCATGCTCTCAGTTCAGTTCAGTTGCTCAGTTGTGTCCAGCTCTTGGTGACCCCTTGGACTGCAGCACACCAGTCTTCCCTGTCCATCACCAACTCCCGGAGCTTGCTCAAACTCATGTCCATCGAGTCAGTGATGCTATCCAACCATCTCATCCTCTGTCATTCCCTTCTCCTCCTGCCTTCAGTCTTTCCCAGCATCAGGATCTTTTCTATTGCATCAGTTCTTAGCATCAGGTGACTGAAGTATTGGAGTTTCAGCTCTACACCTTTCATTCATGCTCTACACCTTTGTATATGTTTGAAGTTGTTCATAAAAAATTTTTTTAAGTAGTATTGAAATTTAAAAAAAAAAAAGGAGATATAGGTGTAGATAACCAAGTTCTTAAAAAAGCAGGTGGTCTCCAAGAGATATTAGGAGAAAAAGAGGAACCAGAAGACATCTGGGAGAGAGAGCTCCACCTTCAATACGATTTTTTAGGGTCATCACAGCCATAGCGCGTAAGAAGGAGTTTAGTGAGTGCCATAAGGTGTTTAGGAAATAAATGCTACATCTCTTTCCTTGCTGCACTGTTGTGTTGCCTCCACTTACTAGAACTATGTCTTATCTCTAATTCCCCAGGACCTAGCACAGTACCTGGCATAGCAATAAATGTTGATACTGAAGCTGAATGAATAAATAAATGAATCAAGCAAGTAAGAAACCTTCTACATGTGGAACACATGTTTATATTTTCCAAAGAGAGTGTTTTGTTAAGGACTGAAAGTGTCTGGGTTCATATTTGTGTAATTGATAGCTCTGAAATATTTTTTAAGAAAACTTTCCAGAAAAGAATTCCAAATTGTAGAAGCTCTAGTTGCTTCTGGAAGTCTTTAAAATTATAATGACTCAACTGATGGATGTAGCAGTCCAGGGTTCCTTAAATGCAGGGCCTGTAAGAGAAATTTTGATCCTTACCCTTTGTGATGGAGGGGTTAGGAGGTGAGAATGGATTAGTTCAGATGAGCTTCTGGCTGTATTTATTGAAAAACAGGTGAGAGGTTAGCATAGATGGTTCCATGGTCCTTTATAACCCTAGAGTGTTCATTTCTTTTATTTCCAACAGGTTAGTGGTGGTATTCTCCTAACACTGTACTATTAATAGTTGGTACAATACTGCCACCTATGGGACAACAATAAAATGTGTTACTGTTAAGGATGCTCAGATTTTTATATCATGCTTTTAAAAATATAGAAAACTTATTATCTTAATGAATCTTCTGATGAATTCTTTGGTAGTGTAATAATTTTTGTTTTGCACATGTGGTATCTTCCTGGTCCAGGGATCAAACTCGTGTCTCTTACATTGGCAGGCGGGTTATTTACCCTGAGCCACCAGGGAAGCTCTGAATTAAAACAACTTAGGAAGCTTGTTTTCTTACTAGAAGTCGTATAAGGCCTTGGAATTGAGGATATTGAAAATCATAACATTTTACAACTGGAAGGTACCTAATACATCCTTCAGATGAGCACACTCAGATGAACCCAGCACAGGATTGAGTATTGGGTCCAATGTGGGGTGAAACCATGAGCTGAATCCAGGAAGCCATGGTGTAGTAAAAAGAGAACAGCACTGGGCTTTAAGGGACCTCCACCATGAACTTACTCTAAGCCTTAGGATAAGTCCTTAGATGTCTCTACATGGTGATTATCTTGTATTGAACAATGGCCTTCAAACTTTCCTGATAGCATACTACTATCAGCTGAAATATCTGAGTGTAACACTCTGTATAACTTTAAAAATTACTACAATTTAAATACATATATTTTTATGATTAGCTAATATCCCCAGGCTGGTACCTTAACTGGTAAAGAATCTCCCTGCAGTATAGGAGACCCCCACTTGATCCCTGGGTTGGGAAGATCCCCTGGGTCGGGAAGATCCCCTGGGTCGGGAAGATCCCCTGGGTTGGGAAGATCCCCTGGAGAAAGGATAGGCTACCCACTCCAGTCTTGGGCTTCCCTGATGGCTCAGATGGTAAAGAATCTACCTGCAATGCGGGAGACCTGGGTTTGATCACTGGGTTGGGAAGATCTCTTGGAGGAGGGCATGGCAACCCACCCCAGTATTCTTGCCTGGAGAATCCCATGGACAGAGGAGCCTGGTGGGCTGCAGTTCATGGGGTTGCGAAGAGTTGGACACGACTGAGTGACTAAGCACAACACACCAGGTACAGTGTATACTTAGGGCCCGACCAGTATAGCGGAGTAGTTGACAAGCACAGACTGTGAGATGAGTGGGGGGTTCAGGTCCCAGCTGACTGGCTCTATGGCCCTTTCTCCTATTTCCACAGCAGTGAAATAGGATAATAGTAGGTGCTACCTCATAGGGTTATTGTGAGGATGAAATAGTGTCTAGAACATTGAAAGCACTCTGAAAGTGTACTTGCTATTACTTTAATACTTCTACATTTCAAAGGTCTTTGTGATAGTTTTAGACATTTGCCTGATTTCATGTCATTCTCACTAGAAAGTGGTTGATCTTTACTCATTCTGTGCTGAGGAGGGAGCATTCCCAGGGTTGAAGTGCTGTTCTACTATTTTCTCACTGTTCTATTGAATCTGCTTTTCATCCCACTCAATCAGTTATTTCTTCACAGGCACCTTTAAGCCATTTATCTATTTTATGAGTGCTTTTTAATTAAAAAGTTAAAACTGTGTAATAATTTTTTAATTCATAAATCCATTTAACTAGTCACTTTGGAGACCACTGTTTCTAAAAGCCTGGGGCAGCTATTCATTTCCATGAGTGTGTTATTAAAGATGTTTAAAAGTTACAGGTGATGCAACTTTTTTAAACTTTAAAGTGCTTTTGTAATTGCAATGGAAAAAATGACCTCTTATCCGGGACTCTTGGAGATTGAGTATCTGACTGGTGAGAAAGCTGGTGTCCACAGGTTTGATTTGTGTTTGTAAGTAACATTAATTCACCACAACTACATTTAATGTATAAGTGGACAAAGGAGCTGAGTGGGCTACAGTCCATGGGGTCACAAGAGCCGGACCCAATTTAGTGGTTAAACCACCACCAAGCTGAAAGGATTGGGGATGTGCATTTTTTCTTTTTTGAAAATGAATCCTTTTTTAAAAAAGTGTAGTTGATTTACAATATTAGTTTCAGGTGTACAGCATAGTGATTCAATATTTTTATAGAATATACTCCATTTGAAGTTATTATAAAGCAATGGCTGTATTTCCTGTGCCATATGATATATCTTTGTTCCTTGTTTATTTTATGCATAGTAGTTTGTGTCTTTTAACCCCCTATTCTTGTCTTAATCCCTCTCCCCTTCCCTTTCCCACTTGGTAACCACTAGTTTTAGAATCAGGCTTGGGGCTTCCCCTGGTGGCTCAGTGGTAGAGTCCGCCTGCCAGTGCAGGAGACATGGGTTCAGTCCCTGATCTGGGAAGATCCCACATGCCGTGGAACAACCAAGTCTGTGCACCACAGCTATTGAACCTGTGCTCTAGAGCCCGTGCTTCACAACAAGAGAAGCCAGTGCAATGAGAAGCCTGTGCGTAACAACTAGAGAGTAGCCCCTGATCACAACCAGAGAAGACCTGCACACAACAAGAAAGACCCAGCACAGCCAAAAATAAAAAAATAAATAAGTGAATAAATAAAAATGTTTATAAAGGTTATAAAAGCAGGTTTATATCTGACCTTCTATATGTGTTCCTTCTGTAGCACCACAATTGTTTTTATTTAATGGAAATTATAAAAAACATTAATGGTTCTTATTAATGACTTTTACTTATAACTATATATTTGTATAAAATACATATTTATACACATACAGCTCTTTACCTCAAATCTTTATATAATTATGAAAGGGACTTTATAATGACTTCATTTTTGGTAGAGAAGCCTACTTCTTCAGTCTGTCAGTTTATCTGCTGAAACCAAAAATACAGTGCACATTGTTTGACATTTGTATGTAGCTGATCTTGAATACGGGCTTCCCTGATAGCTCAGTTGGTAAAGAATCCGCCTGCAATGCAGGAGACCCCATTTTGATTCAGGAAGATCCACTGGAGAAAGGATAGCCTACCCACTGCAGTATTCTTGGGCTTCCCTTATGGCTGAGCTGGTGAAGAATCTGCCTACAATGCAAGAGGCCTAGGTTTGATCCCTGGTTTGGGAGATAGCCTACCCACTGCAGTATTCTTGGGCTTTCCTTGTGGCTGAGCTGGTGAAGAATCTGCCTGCAATGCAGGAGGCCTAGGTTTGATCCTTGCTTTGGAGGATAGCCTACCCACTGCAGTATTCTTGGGCTTCCCTTGTGGCTTAGCTGGTGAAGAATCTGCCTGCAATGCAGGAGACCTAGGTTTGATGCCTTGGTTGGGAAAATCCCCTGGAGATGGGAAGGACTACCCACTCCTGTTTATTTCCTTGAGGAGTCAATGTAAAAATGATGTTTATCATTTCTTCCTGTGGGTTTTTGAAAATATAATAATGAACTGAGCATATTAACACATACATGCTAGTACTGTATGGAGAAGGCAATGGCACCCCACTCCAGTACTCTTGCCTGGAAACTCCCATGGACAGAGGAGCCTGGTAGGCTGCAGTCCATGGGGTCGCTGAGTCAGGCACGACTGAGCAACTTCACTTTCACTTTTCACTTTCATGCACTGGAGAAGGAAATGGCAACCCACTCCAGTGTTCTTGCCTGGAGAATCCCAGGGATGGTGGAGCCCAATGGGCTGCCATCTGTGGGGTTGCACAGAGTCGGACATGACTGAAGCGACTTGGCGGCGGCGGCGGCGGCTAGTACTGTATAAGTTATGACATATCTTTTCAGGATTCAGGAGACTTCATTCTGATAGAGCTTTATAAAATGCTTTTTTTTTCTCTAGGTGGTTGGTACTAGCTATTGCCATGGTACGTTTTTACATGGAAAAAGGAACACACAAAGGTTTATATAAAAGTATTCAGAAGACACTTAAATTTTTCCAGACATTTGCCTTGCTTGAGGTAAGTTTTCAACGATGCTTGTTTTTATATCATATTTATTTGAAAATATGTTTGGAGCAGAATCAGTCTTATTTTGCTTATTACTTACTCCCCATAGATTCACTTAAAACCAGGTGACAGGGATTTATTTTATGCTATTGATATGTGATTTTGTTTGTTTGTTTGCTTACAGATAGTCCACTGTTTAATTGGTGAGTTTTGTGTTTTTTTTGATTTTTATGTTTGGCAGAGATTGCATTTGGGGCAGTGGTTGACTTGTTTTTCTTTTTAAGGAATTGTACCTACTTCTGTGCTTGTGGCTGGGGTCCAAGTGAGTTCAAGAATCTTCATGGTGTGGCTCGTTACTCACAGTATAAAACCCGTAAGTGACATGACACTCCATCTACCTGAGTCAGCAGGAAAGCTTTCTTATTAACAGGAACCCAAAATATTAACCTGACTATATTTCAGGAAGCAGAACCCTTGGCCAAAGAAGGGCTGGGTTTGGATGTAAGTGGGATTGTACACTGACTTAGCACATTCATGAATGGCTTTGAAATACCAGCAAACCACCAGACTGGCATTTTTATAGCCATAATATACTCTCCTCTAAAGTTTTGCAGTTTTTAAAATCAGTGTTCTTCTGCTTAATGTTATGTGGCAGCCTGGAGTGGGAGGGGAGTATGGGAGAGAATGGATACATTTATATGTATGGCTGAGTCCCTCTACTGTGCACCTGAAACAACCATAGCGCTATTAATTGGCTATACTCCAGTATAAAATAAAAAAGTTTTTAAATAAGTAAAATGAAATGAAGTAAAATGTTCCTATTCTGTCACGTAGTGAAATGAGAATTTTCTTTTCTGTTGAAGTTGTGTGTATTGTGTTTGCTTATGTAATTGAAGTTGTCAGTATAAACAGTTGCTTTATCCTCATTTAGCATCGAGCATTGTAGCTAGAGACACACAAAGTTAATCTGGCTCTATAGCTCTGAATACTTGGAAAAGACTCAATTAAAAGTTAGAAGAGTTAAGGAACTTAGAGAAAAATAAGCTTGCTACTTATTGAAGCATGACAGGAGAGAGACTCGAGTCTAATTAACGGCTTAAAGCCTTTTAGACAAACAAACACCATGTTTAGCATTTCAAGCTATTGGGGCTCTTAAACCCATGACAGAAGCATTTCCCACATGGGCCCTCCTGACCTTCTTGACAGCCTCTGGAGCCTCCTGTCTACTTGAGGACTGCTCTCTGGCCTCCTCTCCTTTGCCTCAGATGCCTGGCTTGTCCTGTCTGCTTGTGGTGACACATAACCTCCCTTCCATGGCCTGCGGGGCTCATGGCCTGCAGTCTGCATGGGGACAGATGGCTGACCTTCTGCCCTTTACTGCTCTACACTTCAACCCTCTCGACTAGAATCTTTCACTCAGCTGACTCAGTCCACCTGGTCCCTAACCAGTGCCTGCCATACAGATGGCAGTGGACACACATGTACACGTATAAAATCAGGCCCTCATTCAGATTGCCTTGTCATTTAAGAGCAGGAGTCCAACTGATAAATAAAAGAGATCAATCAAATAAAAAGAGACGCTATTCTGGACAGTGCGTACTGGTTCTGAGAGGCTGATATTGTCCTGGGATGGTTGAGTTATTGGCTGTAGCAAAAGGGGACAGAGAGGACCCAGTAGAAATTCAACCATTCCTCTGTTAACGGCATATTTAAATCTGATGTTGGTAAAGACCTAGGTAGTGGTGACTGCATTGAGTTGTCTGTATTGCATCTTTCTAACTCTAACTCTCCATTATAACAAAAGGCACGTAGTAAATAATGAAAAAAAAAATCTTCATGGAGAAAGAAGTTCAACGAGCCTGTGACTTTCTCTGTAATTCTGCAGATCCAGAATGAGGAGAGTGTGGTGCTTTTTCTGGTCGCATGGACGGTGACAGAGATCACTCGCTACTCCTTCTACACATTCAGTCTCCTCGACCACTTGCCATACTTCATTAAATGGGCCAGGTGGCGATGATGTCTTGCAGTTTATTTGCTCATGGTGCCGCGCATGCGTGTTTTGTGTGCTGAGCTAACACAGAAAATTAAAATGTATGTCTTACCCGTGTGTTGCTAGCAGGCTGTCGTTTTGGATATTAGCAGTTTATAACTTGTATTCTAAATGCTTAATTTAATGACTGGGGAACAGTCATATTAACATATATCTTGAGTGAAAGCAGTGCCAGACAAATTATGTTAGTATCCTTAAATAAATTCCAAATTGGTCATTCATTTTTCCTTGAAAGCAAGATATACATCTGTGGAATTATATTAAATCAACTCTTGACCCAAAATATGGCATTTTGTCTGATTGACTAAAATCTTCTTTTTGACAGCTCACAAACTCTTTATTCTACAAAACAAAGTTAGGCAAATAAACTAAAACACTAAAAATAAACTGTAAAACAGGCGAGCTTTAGAAACAAAATGGATATTAAAGAAACTATTGGAAACTTTCACTGCCTAGAAATTTTTTTAACATGATAGACTTTCACTGAATTAAATACATAATGTTCTTGTAATTGCTAAAAGTGATCCTTACATCAATCAGTCATTAACTTAATAGTCAACCTATGTCATATCCACACTTTTAATATCTTGTATATATAATGTCAGCTTTGTGTATGTGTTAAGTAGCAGAGACAGACAGTTTTTAAACATCATCCTTATTTGGAATTGTATTATTTGGAAGGAGGACAACATTTATATTTCAAAGGTTTTAAATATAGCTCTCCCAAAGCAACAGTTTTTAAAGTAAAAGATATTCTGTCCTTTTTAAAGTTTGCATTCTTGAGCAGCTGATATTTTACAAAGTTATTATAAAAACAAGACTGCTCTTTGGAGAACAAATCACAAACCAGCAGAGATTTGTTCATTTCGTTCTCTACATACTTATAATCAGAAATAATAGTAATAATAATAACATACCCAGGTGTGAGGACAACAAAATCTCTATTCTCTTCTGATGCAAGAGAAAAAAAATAAGACGACTACTAGCTCTGAGAAACACTGGGTGGGGAGAAATGTAGGGAGGCTGTTAGGGTAAGAGATGTTTGTCCCATATATGGCTATGTATTGGATTGGCCAAAAAGTTCATTTGGGTTTTTAGCCAACCCAGTAGGTAGGTAGGTAGATAGATAATAGATAGATATTAGTAGATAGATGAAGTGTGTTAGTTGCTTAGTTGTGTCTGATTCTTTGTGACCCCATGAATTGTAGCCCTCCAGGTTCCTCTGTCCATGGAATTATCCAGCCAAAAATACTGGAAAGGGTAGCATTCCCTTCTCTAGAGGATCTTCCTGACCCAGGGATTGAACCCGGGTTTCCTGCATTGCAGGCAGAGCATCTTTACCATCTGAGCCGCCAGGAAAGCCCTTAATAGATAGATGAATAGATATCCCACATAAGTAGGATAAAAGAGTTTGATGGTATCTTCAGTCTTTAAATTTTTAAAATTTAGCTATGAAAGTAGTATGTTGTCATCATGAAAAACACAGTTTTTAGTCTATAGAATAAACATTGGAAGTTCTGTTAGTATTCCTACCTGATCGCCCTGCCCTCCCCCTGGAGAAAGTTGGGAGCTTACCATCCAGACTTTTTCTTACTAACAATGGGAATACACAGATGCAAGTTTTTGAAAAATAAATGAATGACTTGATACTTGATTTTTGTTTCTGTATTGGAGCTCTTGTTTTCTTTTTTAAATTGGTACAGGTCCATTTAGAGTTTGCTCTCTGTCTCTTAATGCTGCATCATATTCCATAGGATGAATGACTCAGTTCTCTATTGCCAGAATTTAGATTACTTCTGGTTAGGGTTTTTGATTACCATATACTAAAAACCTTACACTTTTTCTTAAGGATAAAAACTTAAAATTGTCTATATTCCACTTATAAAAGATAATCACTTTTTAATTATACTCTTAATATATATCCTTTCAAACTTTTTTATATTCTCTAGCTCCTTTTTTTGTGGCTTACCATTTTGTATATAAAGTGAGTGAGTGAATGAAAGTCGCTCAGTCATGTCTGACTCTGTGACCCCATGGACTCTACAGTCCATGGAATTCTCCAGGCCAAAATACTGGAGAGGGTAACCGTATCCAGGGGATCTTCCCAACCCAGGAATTGAACCAGGGTCTCCCGCATTGCAGGTGGATTCTTTACCAGCTGAGCTACCAGGGAAGCCCTTGTATATAAAATAAGGCTTTAAAATTATAATATGAGCTTAAACATTTTATCTGCTGAAGGTTGCACTATCATTTATAAGCATTTGGTTGGTTTTATTTTTCCTGTACCAGAAAATTTAATCACTCCAGCAATTGGGCCTTTCACAAGATTAGCAGTTTGGAATGTAGCTGGATGCTAATCCCAGAATGTGACTCACTGTCATTTTGCATGACCTCAGTCTTTCAGACCCTCCAGCACCTTTGAAAATACTAATTCAAGATACAGTCTCTTTTTATTTGCTATATTTATAAAATTTGTTTGTGGAAGGTAATGGTCTTTAATATTTTGTCTGCCTTTTAGAATGCATTTGCATGTCTTGAATTTCTGTAAAAGTTCAAAATTCTACCATTGCATGTTTAAATTTGCTGTCAGAAATCCTTTGTCAGTTGCTTTAATGGTAAACAGATTTTTGTAAAATCTTTCAACTTTGAAATGCATATTTTAACATAATACATCATGTCAGTTCATCATAATCACGAATAATTACGTTTCATGTAAAAACTCATAAAAATCCCAAACACCTATAGGTATTTGCCCATCCCATTAAACTAACCTAAAATAGCATTTATATTTATGTTCAAATGTTGAAGCCATTCTTAAATAAAACTTCACTTTAAAAATGGCTTCTTATTTATAAAGCATTGCCCTACTATGATGATTTGGATATTTGGATATGATTTGATTCTATTTATTTGTCAAAAGTGTACTTAGAAAAGCTCAGTGAATAGATAAATGTATATTGTTATGTTTTCATACTGATTTCTTTTTATTTTCAAAAATGCATTCCCTTAAAAATGTTTTTGATGACAATTGGGAATCTGTAAGGAAGCATCATATCTTTTTTGGAATATTAGTTAAATCTCTCATGTTGCTGCTGAACTTAGAGAACTGGTGACATACAGCCTTTTTAAAGTGCAAATAAAGTCAAATAAATTATGTAATTTCTCCCCATTTCATTGAAAATAATTACTGTTTTTCTTTCTTTAACATACTTTATTTTGAGTGATTTATTTTTCAATTAAAGTACAGTCCTACCCAAAAAAAGTCATCTGAGAGCCACATAAAGTTAAAAAAATACTTAAGTTTGAATGTCTTACTTGAGAAAGGAATATAAAATGTTCAGTTATGTGCTTTTAAATTGAGATAGGAAAAGATTGATTTAAGTGATATACACAGAACAACACAAGGCTGATGAGAACTGTGTTACGCACAAGGCAAGGAGGGAGCATGCAGGGACTGTTGAAGAATCATTCTTCTTTCTTTACCCGTTCATCTATTTTGGCAAATAATTCTGCCTTTCTCTGTCATCTCTTGTCTATGCATACATACCCTTGGCACATAGAAGTAAGGTGACTTTTAAGTTGTCTCCAACCTCCTTCTGTATTCACACATTTGACTTCTCTTTACAAATATGTCTTAATCCCAACAAAATGATTAAAATCCAGATCAATTTGCTTGCTTTCTTTTTCCACCAAAATTTTGACCTTAACTTCTGTGGTAACTATTATAGAGCAACTGACTTGGAGAA
This sequence comes from Cephalophus harveyi, assembly GCA_006410635.1. NCBI lineage: Eukaryota > Metazoa > Chordata > Mammalia > Artiodactyla > Bovidae > Cephalophus > Cephalophus harveyi. Next base: position 54,900 of record SJYT01057433.1, read on the forward strand.
AACTGATTTTTTTTTAATGGAGAAATGTTATTACCTGGGGTACTCGAGTCTGCCCTGTTGGTCCACCAGTGGAGACTTCACAGGGTACCTCTAACTGTAGGCAGAAGTGATGCCAGGCACTTGCAGGCCCAGTGTGTGTGAGAGGACGACCTGCAATCCAAATGAACCAACTGTGATTTGGATTTTGACTAGAACTTTCTCAGCTCCATTTTAAGTAATCTAACTATTCCTTTAATATGCAGATTCAGGAAATGACCTATCTTCCTTGTTTTATCATAAAAGCAATTTTAGACAATATGTTGGTTAGCAGTTATTGATGATGCTTCAGGTGGTTTTTATCAGTTTTCTAAAATAGGAGTTTCTTTTCATTAATAACCACAAAGGGTTTTCCGAATGCCTCCAAACAATTATTTTGGCAGTTTGAAAATTTAGATCTAAAATTAGAATCATAACTGGCCTTTTAAAAACATAGCATTGGATCAACAAATGACTAGCTGCAGGGAAAAAAATCAGTATGATTCCAGGTGTCCAGGCAGTTACCTTTATAATATCTTACAATGCTTATATTTCCTTTACAACAGACTATAATAAATACTTGTATTATTTATCATACTTAAAAATCAATCATTGACTTTAAAATATATAGTTCAGTCCTATAAAGTGAGTTGACTTCTTACTTTATTAAGATCTTGCTGTTTAAAATGGGAACTGCTAGAAGAAAAAAAAGTGATAATAATTAAATTACTAAGTGAATGATTAAAGTAGAAAAAATTAACCTTGTATGTGAGGTTAATAAGTATATAGGAAGGAGAATTTTTAAACTTAAATAAAGTTGCAGCAAAAGAATTATAAAACTCAGTAATTATTCTAGAAAAATAATTCTGATTATTCTTTCTCCAGATATAATTTTTTTATCATCTTATATCCTGTTGGAGTTGCTGGTGAACTTCTTACAATATACGCTGCCTTACCATATGTGAAGAAAACAGGAATGTTCTCCATAAGACTTCCCAATAAATACAATGTCTCTTTTGACTACTATTATTTTCTTCTTATAACCATGGCCTCATATATACCATGTAAGTATGTATCTATTAGCACTCTGATGTAGCATATGCTGTGAAAGTGCTTTGAAAGATGTCAGAAGATTGGCATATATATACCATGATGTATGAAATAGATAACTAACCAGAATCTACTATACAGCACAAGGAACTCTACTGTGCTCTGTGGTGACCTAAAGGGGAAGGAAATCAAAAAAAAGAGGAGATTTATATGGACATATAGCTGATTCACTTTGTTATACAGTAGAAACAAGCACAATATTGTAACTTTACTAAAAAAAAATTTTTTTTTAAGGGAGAAATAATGTCTTACTAATACATCAAAACCTCTGTTTAGCTCCATAATTTGAAGTAATTGAAAGGCAAATTGTGAGGAAAAAAGGTCAGTAAATTAACACACAAATGACTGCCTTCTCAAAATCATTTAAAAATAAGCTTAGTATGATTTATGTTTTTAAAGAAAAGATAAGCCTACAGTGAACTCTTTGAAAGCATTTAAAATTATGCATCTGAACAGAAATATTTTATCCAAGGAAATCTGAGGTCATTTCTATTCACTAAGCACATACTTAGAAAAAGTGTCCCAAAGTACTTTTTAGTCTTATGTTTGTTTCCCTATGTACTAGAAAATAATGAATAAGCTACTTTCTTAAGGTGTTTCTAATAACTCAGCCTTTTCACTAATTTCTTCTCATCTTTCAAGTTGCGATAAATTGATGAGACTCTATTCATTTCATTTAAATACAGAGTGGTGTATTTTTATGTCAGATTTTGATAATCACTAGCAGGAAATGTGAAGATACAGCAAGACTGTTGTTTGCCCTTGTCAATAAAATTAGAGACTCTGAGGTCAGTGCAGGAGAAAAAAGAAATGAGAAACATTTATGGAATCTAAAATCAGCATTGAGACAATATGAAATATTTCATTTAGAGAGGATGAACATAAAATTTGGCCACTTCTTCAGGGCCTCCAACTTTTTAAGTTTTTCTGAAGTAAAAATTGACTTGATGGTCGTATAGTGTTTTTATTTTTAGTTTAATTTTTAAAATTAATTTTTAGAATTACTTGGACTGTAATTCTTTTACAAGTTGGCATTCATTTCTGCCATATAACATTGTGAATCATCCGGAAGTAATACATTTATAACCCTTCTTCTGGAGGCTCCCTCCCAGCTCCTAACCATTCCATCCATTTAGGTCATCACAGAGCCCCAAGCTGAGCTCCCTGTGCTGTATAGCTAGCTATCTGATTTACCTGTGGTGGTGTATATATGTCAGTGCTACACTCTCTATTTGTCTCCCTTCTCCCGCCTCCCCGTGACCCCCGTGACCCCAGTGTTCACTGCAGCACTATTTACAATAGCCAGGACATGGAAGCAGCCTGGATGTCCATTGACAACTGAATGGATAAAGCAACGGAATATTACTCAGCCATAAAAAGGAACTAAATTGGGTCATTTGTAGTGATGTGGATGAACCTAGAGCTTGTGATACAGAGCAAACTAAGTGAGAAAGAGAAAACCAAATATTGTATATTAATACATATATGTAATGAACCTATTTGTGGGGCAGGAATAGAGAGATGCAGACATAGAAAACGAACTTGTCATATGTTTTTATTCCCTGATCCTCTCTCTCCTCAGTCTGACACACTCTTCTTTTTCTCTACCAGAATGAGTTCCAGGGGGCTCAGGGATGCTAAGCCTACAATACTTGTTTCTTCCCCTGATTTTCCCGGCATCTAGTGAATAGCAGCACACCTGGAGCAGAACCACACTTGTCCCCTGATACTTACAGGTTCAGGTCTTGAGTTCCCTTTTTCTTCACAGTCACCAAGGCATGTCTGTGAAAACCCAGGGTCCAAGAGATCATGGTTTGAAACCATGAAACCAGTAACTTGTAAGAGCGCATTTTCAGGTGTCCTGTGAAGACTGGCCTTTGCCAGTAGCAGCTTCTCAGTTTATCATGCTGTCAGTTACCTGAGACCCCACGTCCTGCTGGAGGATCAGTCAGTCAGTAGGGGATGTTTTTCACCTGATTAGTATTAGTTTTGATGTTGTTGTTTAGTCTGTAAGTAATGTCTGACTCTTTTAAATGTTTTGCCAGTTACAAGGATAAAAGTATATTTTGAGCGCTTATCTTAGCACTCAAAACAAGTCTGATCTAATCCGGATGTTATAGACGTATTTGCAAAACTTGGTCAGTTAGCTTTAAGTCTACATTGCCTGAATATATTTAGACTTTTAGATATAATATGATGGTTACATTTATGAAGGTGGATAGTACCTACTTAAATAAAAAGTAAAATCTTTCATGCATTTGGCTCCGTTTGAGCTAAATTCTGTAAGTACTTATCCACAGTTCCCTGAGCAAAATATTCAGAGCTTGTTTTGTCGTTAGATTCATTCATTTTGGTTATTCTGTTCATCATTTTCAGATGTATTTTTGCATTTGTATTATTTATAGCTGATGTTAATTTGCTCATCCACTAGCATTTACACTATAATTCAAAGTACTGGTTCAAATTGACTCAAAATAATTCTTCAAATTTGACAGGGTGGATAACCATTTGTTTAACTGACCTAATACATGTGCATTTGTGTGTTTGTAGATAACAGACCACCCTTATGCCCAACCAGTAGGGGTTTTTGCTCTGGGCCCACACTGATCACTCTTCCACACAGGACCCCTTTCTTTCAGATTACATTCTAGAAAGCTGGAACCATGGAATTTGCTACCCAAATGGCACTGGGCATGCATCCAGGGACTGCCTTGCTCTCTTCCCCAATCTGTTCTTCTGAGGATTAACTGTGTCACCTGTGTGCGCGTCCCTGAGACAAGGGGAAGCTATTTGGGAGGTGGATGGATGCAGCTGGGTTGCGTGGGATTGGACATCCACACAGGTGTTCCTGAAACCCCTCATGACATAGGGCAGCTGATAGAACACAGAGAAGGGGCCAGGTTTCTTTGTGCCGCACTGTTCTGGCACAGTATTCCTAAAAGTTATAGAAATCTTTTTTCTTAATCGGAGTTTCATTGCTTTACAATGTTGTGTTTCTGCTGTACAGCAAGGTGAATCAGCTCTATATATGCATATATCCCCTCTTTGTCACCACAGAGCATTGAGTAGAGTTCCTTGTGCTATACAGTTGGTTCTCATTAATTACCTATTTTATACATAGCAGGGTATACATGTCAATCCCAGTCTCCTGATTCATCCTGCACCACCCCGCCTTGGTGTCCATATGTTTGTTCTCTATGTCTATGTCTCAGTTTCTACTTTGCAAATAGGTTCATCTGTAGCATTTTTCTAGATTGCACATATATGCATTAATACATGATATTTGTTTTCTCTTTCTGAATTACTTCACCCTGTATGACAGTCTCTAGGTCCATCCAGTTTTAAAGAGTTCTCAATTCAAACATGGCCTTCCATGTCATTATAAAGATATATTTAAGAAAATATTTAAGTTTGCTAAAAAAATTGACAGTTTATGGCATTAAAACATTTAGGCATATGGTACAGGAGCCTCCATTTGTACCCTTACGTCTGAGCCCTTATGTCTGAGCTCAGGGCATCTGAGACCTGTAACGATTAGGGCGTTAGCCATGGTGCATGACAGGCTTGCTCTCAAAAAGCACCATGTTTGAGAGGCTGCAAGTATAAAACATTTCCAGCAAAAGCTTACCTTCTTGTTCTCTTTTCTCCATTAAGTGTTTCCACAACTCTACTTTCATATGTTACGTCAGAGAAGAAAGGTGCTTCATGGAGAGGTGATTGTCGAAAAGGATGATTAAATGATCCCCACAACAAGGTGCTTTTTCCAGAATAACCAGGATTACTTGAGTCCAAGTTTTAATAACAAGAATAAACAACTTGATAAATATTGCGGGTTGTATTATTTCTTAAACTATAACTTGGGGCACGTGGTATTTGCCAATATTTGTCTTCAGATTGTGCCAGCTCCATTTGCTACAAGTATAAACTCCTGGGTAGGTGATGATCATCAAAAAAAATAATTGGGTGTATTACCTGGGGTGGGGGTGGGGCAAAAGCTTCAGTAGTTTTTAAGTTTCACTAAGTAATTTTTGCTACATAGGCTCAAAGCTTTTAAAATCAATATTTAAAAATTAGTTTAATGATTTAATGTTATGATGCCTGCCAGTGGTATTTGTGTGATATTTATAAATGAAACTAAATACAGAATTATAATAACTTGTTAATAATGTATTGGCATTTCTTGAATCCAGGGTCTATTTCTCTGAAGTAGCATTTTTGATTAATAACAGCTTTTGGAAACGTGGACATGATTTGCTAGGATAAATCTTTTGATTTAGATAAAGTAGCCATATAAAAGTCAAAAATATTCAAGAAAATTTCACAGTTGGAAAATAGTCCTTAGAAATGATATTGGCATTTCTTGAACCCAGGGTCTATTTCTCTGAAGTAGCATTTTTGATTAATAACAGCTTTTGGAAACGTGGACATGATTTGCTAGGACAAATCTTTTGATTTAGATAAAGTAGCCATATAAAAGTCAAAAATATTCAAGAAAATTTCACAGTTGGAAAATAGTCTTTAGAAATGTTTAGGCCATTGAAATTACTGCTAAAGCACATTTATTTTCATTTGAATTGACTCCTCAAGGTCAACCTTTCCAACTGTAAGGATTTTAACAGATTAGAAAGAATATAAGTGTATACCTAGTTTCACTTGTAAAAAGAAAAATGATAATATTGAGTCTGATGGTAACATTGGGTCTGTTACATTGAGAACTCTGGCTGAAAAAGGCTGCTCTATACTGTGGGATCATCTAATAAAATTCATCTTGTGATACACCTTTGTGGTACTTAGGTAACAGAAATTTTAGGATATGATCTAAAATAGACTTATTTTATTCTGAATTTTGTTGACCAGTAAAAAGTCTTATAATAAAGTTTCTGTCCACATGTTTAATAGAAAGATAGACTGAAGATAATCTAATCATGCTTTAATTCTTAAGTATATCCTTTAAAATTTTCCCCTCTAATATTAAGGTATATTGCTTTCCTGACCTGTTTCAAAGAGAATTTTAAATATGTGACTTTAAAAAAAAGGAATTTTTTGCTTGCTAT
>SJYT01057433.1:61290-78967 GCA_006410635.1 Cephalophus harveyi
CTATAGATGTGTAGGTATAATTTTGGCTTTAATTGTTCTGTATTGTTTCCATTTATAGTTGACATGTAACTTTTCACTTTTCAGAATAGCTTGTTTTGCATTATCACTTCCTCTTCAAATGATTTCATGTGGAAATTTGTAGTTCAGAATAGTTTTGCAAACTTACATCTTAGATAACTTGATTTTTAAAAGGTGCTATTTATTTTATTACATTTTAATATTTTCTCTGTATTATTAGGTTACTAATTTTCAAAAATGCAATGTTCATTCTGTATTTATTTGACTTTGATTATTTTTATCTTGAATTTTTATATGGAAGAAATTTTCAGGGACTTTTCCCCTTTGGTAACATAGTACAAGAAGTTCACATGTTTGTCCTGTTAGATGCCTGTCTTATGAAAAGTATTTTCAGTCTTCTTCCTAAAATTTGCATTAATTCACCTTGTACGCCTAACCAGCAGATTTAATACTCTTTTTTTTTCCTCTTAAGTGATGGAATATCTTGAAGTAGAAATTGTGATTAACTTTAATAAAAATGCAATACATCAGACTATTCAGAGACTGTGTTAATATGCTCAAAGTATGCCTAAACTTTAGATTTAGTTTATCTTCGGGATCTTTTATTTCAGCTAATTCTCAGCCATCTTTTGTGTAGAAAATAAAGTGCTTAAATGGTAATTTGATTGCAATAAGGAGAAATATTTGAAAGTCCTTTGCACTTGTCTCCTGTGATAGAATCTCCTTTGGAAAATCTCCCAAAGCCACTATAACATTCCTTTGAGTATGCATATCAGGCTTGAATCAAATAGATTTTTGAATTCAGTCCTGAAGATTTTGGATTTGACAAACCATGTACCAAGAAATTTTGATGCCAGCAACTTCCAATGGGATTTGACATTCCTTACAATTCTAGTTTTAAGTTTTTCATAGCTCTATAGTTTAATATATCACACAATAATAGATATAATATGCATTTTTAAAATTTTCCACAGTCTTTTTTTTTTTTTAACTTTTCATGGTTCTCAATTTGTTATTTTTGTTGTTGTTGTTCTTTGGCTATACCATGTGGCACGTGGGATCTTAATTCCCCAACCAGGTATTGAACCCGTGTCCCCTGTAGTGGAAACACAGATTCCACACAGATTCTTAACCATTGGACTGCCAGGGAAGTACCTCAGTTTGATATTAATAAAGCAACTTCCCTAATAGTTATAACTTAATTAAAAATGTCAAAATAAATATTAAATGTCACTTTTCACCAAAGGCTTTTGTTCTTTGACATCTGTAGGATCTCAGAAACATTACATCTTCAGATTATTAAGCATCTAATTATTATGCCACTATCTCATGGTTTCTGGTGATATATTACCGAAGTGATATAAGATTGTGCAATAATACCTTCCCCTCCTCTCTACCCCCAAGAATATTTGTGCTCATTGTGTGCCAAGGACTGTTTTAGGGAATTAACATCTTCCTCCTAGCATACGTCTGTCTATCCAGCATACATAGTGAACCTCTGACATAATTACCAGGTCAGATTGGTTAGAAAATCACAGTGTGAAATGATTACTTGTGCTTTAACAAAATTGAGTGCATAGGTAACCTGATATGGCAGAGTTTATTGGCTTTTTAAAAACTTTTTATGTATGTTGAAGTATAGCTGATTAACTAGGTTATGATAGTTTCTGGTGGACAGCAGAGGGACTCAGCCATACATAAATATGTATACTCTCTCCCCATCCAGATGTGGCAAGGTTCTTTGTTACTCACGTGTATAAGTGTATCAGACTGCCCATTAAAGAGGTAATATTCTGGTTTAAATTTATTTTCAAACCCTTACAGATATGCAGCTGTTAAATCATCAAGGTGCGACACTGAAGGAAGAATAACTGTAAGAAGTGAGATTTAAATGAATGTGTAAAATGTACACATATTTTCCATCAATATATACATAGATCTGGAATATACATATATATATGATAAAAAGAGCAACATAGTTTTGTAATTTCCAATATGAAGGCACTAAATGAAATCGAAAATTCAGTTTGTTTAGTCTAAATTTATGAAACAGATAGACATTTGTTGTTCCTCCAGACTGGAAGCTTAAAAATATGTTCTTAAAATTTTATCTTTTTTTCTAGTGTTCCTTTTTCAGCTTTTAAAAATACATGGTTCACTTTTTGTTTTGAAAGAATTTCAGACTTACAAGAAAGTTGCAAGAATGGTAGTCTTCACTTGAATCCCTACTTGTTAACATTTTGTGATTTTGCTGTAACATTCTATTTGAAATATTTTGTGAACTGTTTCTTCAGTGTATGATCTTAAGAACAAGGGCATTCTCTTAAACAGCCACAGTACGATGACCCAACTGAGGAAATTAAAACTGACAGAATATCTAAACTACGAAGTGAAAGTGAAGTCATTTTGGTCGTGTCCGACTCTTTGCAACCCCAGGGAGCCTGCTAGGCTCCTCTGTCCATGGGATTCTCCAGGCAAGAATACTGGTTTGTTTGATATTTCCTCATGACTAGCTTTAATTTATTCACTCTTCCACAGGAATATCGACTTGTCCCATTTACTGGTGATACTAACTTTGATGTTTCACATGATTTGTTTTTTCATATTTTGGTTGCAGAGTAACACATAGGTCTTTTTGGTCTAATTCACTGGAGTTTGGCTTTGAAATGTGGCATTGGGATATTTTTTTAAACCTGATTAATATGCCTTGCTCTGATTCATGAAGATTGATGTCTTTTTAAGGGATTAAAAAGTGCTAAATGATTTTTACACATGGAATTTCCAGGCATTTTATGAAATCAAGCTTTATGTTGATGTTTAAGCTCCTAGACTGTAAAACTCTGTGATTAATTAATATACTTTGGTTTTGCTTACAAGTTCTTAACTACAGTTTCTGTTCTACTTTACTGTATACTCTCACCATGATATTCTGCTTTACCAAAGTGATACATAATGCAAGTTTGAGCATGCTCTGAAAATACATTTTGGGTCTTCCTTGGAGGTACAGTGGTTAAGACTCCAAGCTTCCACTGCCAGGGGCATGGGTTCAATCCCTGGTTGGGGAACTAAGATCCCACATGCCATGCAGCGAGACTCAAACATTAAAAAAAAATTTTTTTAAATACATTTTATTTCTTGATTTAGGGTATTGCCTTCCCCCTATGTTTTAAAATGTCATTTGTACAACTTGAAAATTAAAATTGTTCTTTAAATCCACTTAACATTTTGTAGATTTTACTTTTAGAATTAAGACTGTAGAAAAAAGGATTTTGACCACAGCTTCTATAAGAGTGATCCTAGGACCCCAGACCCCCTCCCTTAGAGATTCTGCATCAGTGGCTTGGTAACTGAGAAATCTCCATTTTTTGCAAGGTCCTGGGCAGCTTGATATAGGCAGTTTAGAGGTTCCACTATCCGTTTGAGAAACTGCCTTAGAGAAATGCCAGGGAGCCGAGAAAGGTAACTTCTTACAAGTACCCTATTTTATGTACTTATGTAACTGAAAAAAATCAGCATTGCTACGTTCTGTTGTCTCTCGCCAAAATGAACACCGTAGCTTTAAGTTTATATAGATGAAAAACTTGATATTTGCGTAGTGTGAGATAGTAAAACATTTTGTATGTGTTTTTAAAGTATGTATTATTTTATAGCCATGCAATTGATCTGTCTGTTCACTTAAGTAGTGTAGAGCATAATACAGAGAACAGTATTAAAATCCAGAGTTGATAATCAGGTTATTTATTGTACTGAATTTAATCTTATGAAATAAATGGACATCATGACAGTTAGATTTTAGTTTAGTAGTACTGTTCACGGAGAAGGCAATGGCAACCCACTCCAGTACTCTTGCCTGGAAAATCCCATGGATGGAGGAGCCTGGTAGGCTGCAGTCCATGGGGTCGCTAAGAGTCGACACTACTGAGCGACTTTACTTTCACTTTTCACCGTCATGCACTGGAGAAGGAAATGGCAACCCGCTCTAGTGTTCTTGCCTGGAGAATCCCAGGGACGGGGGACCTGTTGGGCTGCCGTCTCTGGGGTCTCACAGAGTCGAACACGACTGAAGTGACTTAGCAGCAGCAGCAGTATTGTTCATTGAACAACTTCTAGTCTCTTTTGGTAATTAAAAACACACACACCTTATAAAGGAATATATTCAAGATTTTGAAAAACATACGTGTTACTGTTTTTGAGAAATATGCACAATAGAAAGTAGTTATAATTTGCCTGAGTGATTTATAATTTAATCATCACTTGACTAAAATAGGTTTGTGGTTAAATGAATATGCTCCGAAGCTAGTTTTATTGAGTATACTTTAACTGAACTTTATTAAAAACTTTACAAAAGAAATTAATCTTAGGAACTGAGGAAATGGAAAGACTAACTTACATTAAATTTACTCAAGAAGGAAAAAAAATGACTTAAACAGTTTTCAGCTGGGAAAATGTTGATTTTTAACATCAAATATTTTTTTTCAAAGGTACAACTTTGTGACTTTTATGCATAAACATTTGCTCTAAAATCTAGTATTACTTTTTTGTTTCAATTCCAAAATGAACATATATAAGATAATTTATATAAAAGATGATTTTTTAATCATTAAAATGTATCACATTTTTTAATTGGAAATTTGCAAATTACAGGATAATTTTTTTTTTTCTGAAGAAGAGTTGATAGTATTAGGCAGTGTGAGCTAACAATGTGATAGGTAACAAAAAAGTTAGGTATGAGCATAAGGTAGCAAAAAAGGCCTATAAGAACAGGTTTGTGAAAATGTTGGTTATTTTTCAGGTTGTACATGTTCATAGTTATGAAGCATTTTTGGTCCTGAAAAATCCTTATTGTATATTATGCTTATGGAATTATATACTTTATGTAAATGCATTCAGATAGTTTTTGAAGAAGTATTTTAAAATATTTCCTGTGATTTAACTTTTTATGCTTGTATACCTTGAAAACACTTACTGAGTTTGCTTATTTTTTGTGTTTTAAAAATTAAATTTATTTTTGGTTTTTAAAAATTGAAGTATAGTTGGTATACAATGTTGTGTTAGTTTCAAGTGTACAGCACAGTGATGCACAGTTATGTTATATATATATATGGAGAAGGGAATGGCAACCCACTGCTTGTCTGAAATTCCCAAGACAAGTATTCTTGTCTGGAAAATCCCATGCACAGAGGCTCCTGGATCCCTACAGTCCATGGGATCCCAAAGAGTTGGATACAACTAACACACACACACACACACACACACATTCCTTTCCCATATAGGTTATTACAAAATATTAAGTATAGCTCCCTGTTCTATACATTAGGTCCTTATTTGTTATCTATTTTATATATCATAGAACAGTTTGCTTATTTTAAGATATGTGTTTTGTTCAGTGAACATTAAAAGAAGAAATCATTATCACATTTATTTTGAACTTCTGTGGGGTTAAGGCTGAGTTGTTATAGGACTAATTCTAGTCGTGTAATGAAAAAAATGGATTCATCAAAAGCTATAAATATTTATTTAGGGGTAAAGTGTCCACAGATATATTTCTTGACAAATACTAACAAAATAAAGTTATAAGCAATATCGTAGGTTATTATTATTAGATATTTAAAAATTCCCTAATCAGCTGTTTTCAGCAATAGAATGGTGACAGGTATAATGGTTAAGACCTGGAGCCTGGGAGTGAGACCTGTGCTAGAGTTGGTGGGAAATACTTAATTTTCTTAAGCTTCAGAGGAGGTGAGCTTTGAGTCACTGACAGGAGGCCCTGTGCTGAAAGGGTGTAAGCACTATCCTTACAACAGAAGATCTTTTTAGAGAATTCTCTTGTGTCAGCATATTACTAATAATTGGGGCTTTCCTGGTGGCTCAGATGGTAAAGAATGTGCCTGCAACATGGGAGACCTGGGTTCGATCCCTGGGTTGGGAAGATCCCCTGGAGAAGGGAATGGGCAATCCATTCCAGTATTCTTGCCTAGAGAATCCCATGGACAGAGGAGCCTGACGGGCTACAGTCCATGGGGTCGCAAAGAGTTGGACATGACTGAGCGAGGCACAGTATATGCTTAGGGCCCAATGAGTACAGCGGAGTAGTTGACGAGCATAGACTGGGAGATGAGTGGTGGGTTTAGGTCCCAGCTGACTGGCCTATGGCCCTTTCTCCTATTTCCACAGCAGTGAAATAGGATAACAGTAGTTGCTACCTCATAGGGTTATTGTGAGGATGAAATATTAATATGTTAACTATATGCAAAGAGTCAGATATGACTGAGTGACACTTTCACTTTATATGTGTGGTATTAATCGAAGGATGTAAAAGTATTATAGGTTTCTCAAATGAAGATTTCCTTCGTCAGAATAAGATGAATAATTTTGTTCAGAAATGCTTCATTAATCTGCCGTTTTTAGCAATAAAATGATTTTCCAGAAACCTTCAGCAACCCCATTAAAAAAATACAACCTCATTAAAAAAAATAGATATAAATCTCTGACATCCTAAGTGATGTGCAGAATCTAGATTATACATTATCTTCTTTCATTTCTAATCTGAAAAACTAGATGACCACATTGGTTAGAGTTGACTAAAGTCATATGGTCCAACTGTAATGGTTTCGGATAAGTCAAGTTTCACTGGTTTTGTGAGGAACATTGCAGCTTCTGTTGGCTGTTCAGAAAGATAAAAATCCAGGCAATACAGAGTGACTCACAGTGAAAAAGTATGTCTCTTCACTTTTCCCTTTTGTTCCAATACTTTAGGCATACATAACAGCTTGATATCTTTTAGACCTTTATAAAACACATTTATTTTTTCTCTTCCCCTTTACATACACACACACACACAGATACATACACAAATTGTTACATAAATGGAAACAAACATTTTATATGATTTTGCTCACATGTCTTGAAGATTTCATCTGTATACATATGTACATATGCATGCTACTTCTTAATATATGATGGACATTTTTGTTTATAGTTTATAATTATTGATAAGTCCTGAAAATAACGAGATGATAATGCTTATAATTGTAATATCAATGTATAATAGGTATATATAACATTTATTGACACTTATATACCAGACCATTTATCTCACTTAATAAGCAAATGAGGTATGCATATTTTAATACATACTTTATCAATGAAGGATCAGACTTAGAGAAGTTAAGTAACAGTCTCAAGGACTTTTGGACCTTGGTACAGATGTATTCATGTAAGAGAGATTCCTCTGTAAAATTGTTATGTTAAAGAGAATACCCATTTTAAATTCTGATTGATGCTACTAAATTGTGTTCCAAAAATTTTATATCAATTTAATCCCAACAGCAAGGTATGGGAGCACCTGTTTCTTCATCTTCTTACACTAAATACTGCAAATCTTTTCATTTTTTCCCATTTATATTTACCCAGTTATTTAAATTGAGTGTATTTTCTTGTATTTATTAGTTATTTGTATTTTTTTCTATGAATTGCCCTCCCATATTGTTTGCCCACACTTTTGTTGAATTTTAGTCATTTTTATTGATTTGGATAAGCATATATATATATATATGTGTGCATTCCTTGTCACATGTGTTTCTATGGTGCACTTATGTTTAGCTTGTTTATGATGGCTTTTGTCTTATAGGAGATTTAAATTTTCAGGTACAAAATCTGCCAAAGTTTCCCCTGGTTTTATGTTTTGCTTAAAAAGACCTAGATATCTCAAAATCTTAAGTAATTTTCTTATCCTTCTATGGCTTGTATAACTTTCTTTCCGTTTGAAATTTTGAGTGTTACGGTATGATTTTATATCAATTTAATCCCAACAGCAAGGTATGGGAGCACCTGTTTCTTCATCTTCTTACACTAAATACTGCAAATCTTTTCATTTTTTCCCATTTATATTTACCCAGTTATTTAAATTGAGTGTATTTTCTTGTATTTATTAGTTATTTGTATTTTTTTCTATGAATTGCCCTCCCATATTGTTTGCCCACACTTTTGTTGAATTTTAGTCATTTTTATTGATTTGGATAAGCATATATATATATATATGTGTGCATTCCTTGTCACATGTGTTTCTATGGTGCACTTATGTTTAGCTTGTTTATGATGGCTTTTGTCTTATAGGAGATTTAAATTTTCAGGTACAAAATCTGCCAAAGTTTCCCCTGGTTTTATGTTTTGCTTAAAAAGACCTAGATATCTCAAAATCTTAAGTAATTTTCTTATCCTTCTATGGCTTGTATAACTTTCTTTCCGTTTGAAATTTTGAGTGTTACGGTATGAGGTAGGGTAAGAACTAATTTACTTTTACCTTTTATGAATCTCAAATTGTTCTAACAAGAATAATTTGAACAAGACCTTCTCACCAAAGTGGGATTCCTGTGTATATGTCAGGGAAACATTTCATTTCTGCGTTACTTGAATATACATTACTGATATGAGATTAAAGGAAAGACCTTTTTTAAAAATAAGATTATTTATTTATTTTGCTGTGCCAAGTAGGGTAAGAACTAATTTACTTTTACCTTTTATGAATCTCAAATTGTTCTAACAAGAATAATTTGAACAAGACCTTCTCACCAAAGTGGGATTCCTGTGTATATGTCAGGGAAACATTTCATTTCTGCGTTACTTGAATATACATTACTGATATGAGATTAAAGGAAAGACCTTTTTTAAAAATAAGATTATTTATTTATTTTGCTGTGCCAAGTCTTAGTTGTGGCATGTGGGGTCAAGTTCCCCAACCAGGGATGAAAACCTAGGCCCCCTGCATTGGGAGCATGGAGTCCTAGCCACTGGACCACCAGAGAAGTCTCTTGGTATTTTTTTTAAACTTTATATTTTTTGCTGGAGTGTAGCTGATTTTAAAAGTGACTTCCCAGGTGGCTCAGTAGTAAAGAATCCGCCTTTCAACACAGGAGGCACAGGTTCGATCCCTGGGTCAGGAAGATACATCTTTTCTCTATTTTTGTCTCCATGTCTCTTCAAGTACAAGCATGGGTCTACTTAAACTCTGAAATTGAAATATTTGTTTGGCAGAGTTATGTTTTATGCTATTAACTAGAAATGCCCTGAGCCCGTACCACCTGGGGGAGCCCCAACAGACACTCCACTGACTGGAGCCAGTCTTGTGATGGTGTGGCTGGTCCAAGGCTTGTGGTTCTTGATATGATTGCAAGATTCACCTCAGCAACAACCACCAGGGGACTTTGAAAAGACCAGGTTTGTGACTCACAAGTCTCTGTGGATCACACAGACACATCCCAGGGCCACACAGCAAGATCATGGGGAGAGAAGGAGAGCTAACTTGGGTTCTGCCTTTGCTGGGGTCAAGGATGCGCTATCTAGGGTTTCTTGGGTTCACACTTTATAGGTGAATTTAAAACAGAAGAGCAGGAATTAAAGTGCAGAAAGGGGGAAAGTGGGATCACTCAAGTATCATCAGTTATCTAGGTTATCCAGGGTTTTGTAAAGGGGGACTTCACGACTGGGGGTGCCTGACCCTTTGTCCCGTTGTGCATCTGGCAATGTGTTTATTCGAGATAGACGTCTCTGAAATAGATGCTTCAGCAATCAGAAGCTTAATGTCAGGCACTTACATTACAATCAAAAAAATCTTACACAAGATGAAATAGGAAAAACCCGTTATGACCTACTTATTATTTTGTCTCATTGTAAAGACAGGCCTCAGATATAGTGCTTTGGGGGGGCTGTTTGTGAATCTAAAAAGGAAAGAGCCACCTATGTTCTAAAATCTCTTACATTTTTGTAGGTGGTCTAGAAATTCTTCAGTGGGATAAACAGCATTTTAATCTAAAACTAGTCATATGGCAGAAGTTGTTTTTTTTTTTTTTTTTTAAGGAATATGATTTAAAAAAATCAAGTCCCTACCATGTAAAAATCCTCCAGGATGTATTGTTTATGTGGACTAGTGTGTGTAAGATGCATATTTTGTTCAAAAATTGGGAAGAGGAGAAACAGAATGTATACTTGTTTGTATACATAGAAACTCAAGGAAGATATCTTACAAAATATGAATGATTTTTACCTATTTGGGGCAGAGATGGGAGTGGAATTGGCCAGGTGTGTAAAAAAACCTGAGAGGAAGCTTCTTGCTGGTGACAATTTTAAGCTTTCCAGTTTCTGAACGATATGAAAGTATTACCTATGCATTTTTAAACAGGGAATGGTCAGTAATCAAATGCAGCAGGAATTTCAGAAAGGCAAGAATGGGACATGTCTATCGTGTTTCCCAACAATTTGTTAAATTATGAATTTTACCGGAACAGATATGTGGGAATGTGAATGGCCAGAGCAAGACTGCATGCAGTGAATTGAAATGTGGATGAGAAGTATTTTGTAAAGAAACCACTCCATGACTTTCTATGGTTTGGACTCACACTTTCATTGCTGGGTCCTGAAATCAGTCCTTGGTTGAGGAACTAAGATCCTGCTAGCTGTGCAGTACAGCAAAACAAAAAAACACCCCACCATCTCAAAACAACTTAGTGGCTTAAAGCTCATCAGTTTACTCTCCCACCAGCCTCTGAGTTGACTGGGCTCAGCTGGGGGGTTCCTTTTCTCCATGTGATGTCAGCTGAGGTTGCAGTCACCTGGAACTCAATGGGTCGGAGCACCCATGATAACTCGCACATGTGACTGTCACCTGGGAGCTGAGCTGGGGCTTTTGGCTGGCTTTTGCATGCATTTTTTTGTCTGGGCTTGGCTTCTCTGGGGTAGCTGGGAGCAGAGAGGCTGCGTCCCCAGAGCAAGAAAGGGAGTGAGTGAAGTTCGCTCAGTCATGTCCACCTCTTTGCGACCCCATGGACTATGGAGTCCATGGAATTCTTCAGGCCAGAATACTGGTATGGGTAGCTGTTCCCTTCTCCAGGGGATCTTCCCAACCCAGGGATCGAACCCAGGTCTCCCACACTGCAGGCAGATTCTTTACCAACTGAGTTACCAGGGAAGACCAAGGAAGCAAGGAGGAGAAGCTGTACTCATAAAGGTGAGACTCAGAACTGGTTCAGCATCACTCGAAGCCCATTCTATTGTTCAAGCAGACCTAGGGTCAACCTGGAGTCAAGGGGAGAGGACAAGAAGCCACCTCTGGATGCAGAGAGTGATGATTCATTTATGTCTATCTTTCTTTTTATTTTGGCTCTGCTACGTGGCATGTGGGATCTTAGTCCCATAACTAGGGATCAAACCTGTGTGCCCTGCATTGCAAGCAGGGAGTCTTTGTTTTTTTTTTTTGGTTATATAATTTTTTATTATATTATACATGTATATAGTACCTAAATAAAAAACTCCAGCAGAGACAGCTCGAAGCCCATTCTATTGTTCAAGCAGACCTAGGGTCAACCTGGAGTCAAGGGGAGAGGACAAGAAGCCACCTCTGGATGCAGAGAGTGATGATTCATTTATGTCTATCTTTCTTTTTATTTTGGCTCTGCTACGTGGCATGTGGGATCTTAGTCCCATAACTAGGGATCAAACCTGTGTGCCCTGCATTGCAAGCAGGGAGTCTTTGTTTTTTTTTTTTGGTTATATAATTTTTTATTATATTATACATGTATATAGTACCTAAATAAAAAACTCCAGCAAGCTTATATTGAGAAATAGCAGTCACTTGGGTTGGTCTTTCCCTGCCCTAAACTTTCTGTAGATTAAAACATTTTCTTTTCTTTTACATTGTTCTGATGATATTCCTTAATATTTCTACATAATATGCTTGTTGCTCTTCTTCAGTCGCTCAGTCATGTCCAACTCTTCTCAACCCCGTGGACTGCATCACGCCAGGTTTCCCTGTACATCATCTCCCGGATTTTGCTCACACTTGTGTTCATTGAGTTGGTATTGGTCATCTCTTCTTCCTGCCTTCAGTCTTTCCCAGCATCAGGATCTTTTATAATGAGTTGGCTCTTCTTATCAGGTGACCAAAGTACTGGGGCTTCAGCTTCAGCATCAGTCCTCCCAGTGAATAGTCGGGGTTGATTTCCAGTGTTCATTGAGTTGGTATTGGTCATCTCTTCTTCCTGCCTTCAGTCTTTCCCAGCATCAGGATCTTTTATAATGAGTTGGCTCTTCTTATCAGGTGACCAAAGTACTGGGGCTTCAGCTTCAGCATCAGTCCTCCCAGTGAATAGTCGGGGTTGATTTCCTTTAGGATTGACTGGTTGGATCACCTTGCAGTTCAAGGAACTCTAAAAAGTCTTCTCCAACACCAGAGTTTGAAAGCATCAATTCTTCGGCACTTAGTCTTCTTTATGGTCCAACTCACATCTGTACATGACTACTGGAAAATGTAAAATTATATATTTATTGTTTCTTAAGTTTGCAATGTGAGATAATAAAAAGGAGCAATATAGGGTAGTGTTTAAAAGCTCAGGCTTTTATTTTTTTTCAGTATATATAGTTTATTTATTATAGATCTGCATGACTGTGTCAAAAGGAACAATGTATTTTAAGGGATAGATAGTAAACTAAATCTCCAAATACCCAAGTCTCTTGGTTTACTTTTACAATGAGTCTCCATTCATTGTATATGAAAATTATGATACATCTCTCTGTATTGAAAATTATTATATCTATTAGAATTTATAATAAATGATAACACTNCTGTGTCAAAAGGAACAATGTATTTTAAGGGATAGATAGTAAACTAAATCTCCAAATACCCAAGTCTCTTGGTTTACTTTTACAATGAGTCTCCATTCATTGTATATGAAAATTATGATACATCTCTCTATTGAAAATTATTATATCTATTAGAATTTATAATAAATGATAACACTCAAAATGTATAACTGAATTTTCTTGAAAATGAGTTGAAAATTTTCCAAATATTCTATTTCTCATAAAAGCTCACAAGATCATCCCTTAGCTCTCGCTTTTCAGCTGTTATTCATCACTTAACTTCTCTTATCTGTGATGACTAGATACTATGTATGAAGACAGTAGGAGGAATGAAATCTTCCAACTCTAGCCCCAAATCCTGTTATTTTAAATATAAAATTATAAGTGCATTTCAATTATCATTCCGTTGATCAAGAAAGAATAAGTGTCATATATTTGGCCAAGGTACACGCAGGAAACCAAACTTAAAAATTGTAAAAAGGTACAATTTTGTAATGTCAGCTAATTTGTGTAATTCTATGAATTTGAAATGTCATAAGTAGATGAGCCATCTAAATTAGGATTATTTTGTTTTTGTATTATCTAAGAAATGTGTACAAAAATCCTGGATCTGAGTGATCACAAAGAAAACATAAATAGACCAGCTTATATTTTTACTCATCCTTGTGCATGCTCAGTCTGGGATCCTAAACTCCATTTAATTACATTACTGCAAAAATGAGGATGGTCTCCTCATAAAGGCTGTTCAGTAACAAGTGACTGTGTTAGCCTGCTTATCGTCAGAACTCTCCCAGAGGCCCTGCCACTGGAAACCTTCAGCTGACCACATCGCCAGGCAGATGGCAGTCCATGAACTCAAAACAAAGTTATTGGGAAACTAATTTTAATTACAAAATTTGTTCTGCTTATAGTGTATACAGAGAGCAGAGGTCATTTATCTTTCTGCATTTGTGTACAGTACAATGTTTATTTCTTGCTCTTATAAAGAATAGGGAAAGAGGCATTCCTGACCAAGTCCAGTCTCTGAGGCCCAAATGTCCCTCTCCTAGCATGTGAATGGCAGGCAATGAAGCATAGTTGCAGGAGGAGAGGCGGGTTTTCTCTTGGATCTTTGGGTTTTGGGGAGTTCTTATAAAAATGTGAATTTCATTCTCAATCCTACTTATCTAGGGCCCTACTTTGCAGTTTAACTTAGCAAGAAACTAGCATCAAAGAGAAGGGCTGATGCTGGGAATTTAGAGGAGAAAGTTGCTTAATAGAAAGCCAGCTACCAACCAAAACCACCTTGTCCCTCTTGTACCTCAATAAAGATTAGGGGAAAAAAGTTTAGAAAAAGTCCCTTGGGTATGAATACCACAGATGTAGGACCTGCCCCCAATCCCCACTGCATCCCACCCCATACTTAGTTTTCCAGTCAAATTAGAATTGCATTAAAAAAAAAAAAGTTGTAAAGATTATTTGTTTCTTGGGGTAAAACTATCCCTCTTGTGACGTTATGACTGTTGGTCTTTCATTCTCTTATCCATGATGCTAATGTGTGCATATCTTATTATAAAATGCTCTAATGCTTTTTGAAAGATAGTGTATGATAATAGATAACCTTGTTACTAGACTTACCATCTTGCATTGTTTTTATCCACTTTTCAGCCCTCTGTCAGCTATAAACTCGAATCTATATATGAATTCAGTAAAGGTCTTTTCAATATTAGGAAACTAAAAGAATTGTTCTTTTGTATATCTATACCAGCACACTGTCCATGAAGAATCAGTGACGGTGATGACTGAAGATATGCCTTTGGAAATTTCTTATGTGCCTTCTACTTACCTAACTGAGATTACTCACGTCTTACAAGCCCTTTCAGAAGTGGAACAACTTCTCAATGCTCCCGACCTCTGTGCTAAAGATTTTCAAGATCTCTTCAAACAAGAGGAATCTCTGAAGGTAAAACTAAAGCACTTCCATTCAGATTTTTACAAGATCATTACATTGATCATTACTGGACCAGAATATTTGACTTAAATATGTATACTGAAGGCATTTTGAGTTAGTGTATGGAAATCTTAAAACACTTTGCGAGAGAGTTAGCTTTAGAAATCTGGTGAAGAAAGAGAAGTGTAAATTAAAATAAATGTGTTATTTCTTCCCAAAATGAAGACACTCACAAAATAATAATGTCTTATATTGAGTTGGCCAAAAAGTTGCTTCGTGGTTTTCTGTTGCAGCATACAGGAAAACCTGAACGATGTTTTTCCCCAACCCAAAACTATTGTTCAGGGCAGAAAGGACTCACTAAAACACAAAACTTGCTAGAGAAGCAGTTTATTTCCAACTGATACATTGCTTGTCTTTCTTTTTCCCGTGAAAGGGGAAATTAGATGAGGTTTTAAATTATAGGGCTTCCCTGATAGCTCAGTTGGCACAGAATCCGCCTGCAATGCAGGAGACCCTGGTTCGATTCCTCAGTTGGGAAGATCCGCTGGAGAAGGGATAGGGTATCCACTCCAGTATTCTTGGGCTTCTGTTGTGGTTCAGCTGGTAAAGAATCTGCCTGCAATGTGGGAGACTTGGGCTCGATCCCTGAGTTGGGAAGATTCCCTGGAAAAGGGAAAGTCTACCCACTCCAGTATTCGAAGGCCTAGAGAATTCCATGGACTCTATAGTCCATTGGGTTGCAAAGAGTGGGACATGACTGAGCGACTTTCACTTGCTTCACTTTAGGGACTTCCCTGGTGGCTCAGATGGTAAGTGTCTGTCTACAACGCGAGAGACCTGGGTTCAATCCCTGGGTTGGGAAAGATCCCCTGGAGAAGGAAATGGCAATCCACTCTAGTACTGTTGCCTGGAAAATCCCATGGACAGAGGAGCCTGGAAGGCTACAGTCCATGGGGTCACAAAGAGTTGGACATGACTGAGCAACTTCACTTTCACTTTAAATTATATCTGTTGTATATATAGTTTTAGTTTTCTATTTTCCACTTATATAGATTCCATTTCAGATTAGTGTCAGTATCATACTACAACTTTTGGAATGTAATCGAATATAAAGCAGTAAAATACTTTATTTAAAATCACCAGGCAAGAACCTCCAGTCAAATCCAGCTTTTTTTCATAGCACCAACTATAAGTTTCTGAATTCCAAACTAAAATCAAGATAAAGAAATGAACTTTAAATTTTAGAGGGAAGTGTCTGAAGATGAATGCAGCATCAAGAAAATACACATAATAGTTTGTGTCTCTACCATGTGTAAAAAAAAAGATGATTTTTGTATCTGTGTCTCATTTGCTGTCTCACATACAGGGTTATCATTACCATCTTTCTAAATTCCATATATATGCATTAGTATACTGTATTGGTGTTTTTCTTTCTGGCTTACTTCACTCTGTATAATAGGCTCCAGTTTCATCCACCTCATTAGAACTGATTCAAATGTATTCTTTTTAATGGCTGAGTAATACTCCATTGTGTATATGTACCACAGCTTTCTTATCCATTCATCTGCTGATGGACATCTAGGTTGCTTCCATGACCTGGCTATTATAAACAGTGCTGCAATGAACATTGGGGTACATGTGTCTCTTTCAATTCTGGTTTCCTCGGTGTGTATGCCCAGCAGTGGGATTGCTGGGTCATAAGGCAGTTCCAGTTGTAGTTTTTTAAGGAATCTCCATGCTGTTCTCTATAGTGGCTATACTAGTTTGCATTCCCACCAACAGTGTAAGGGTTCCCTTTTCTCCACAAACTCTCCAGCATTTATTGGGAAGCAGGGAGTCTTAACCACTGCACCACTGGGGATGTCCCTATGTCTTTCTTTAAGCAGTCACAGAAAGACTTTACCAGAAATTAATTGCAACTCAAATGTGCACTACACAACTCATATTAAAATAAATCCTAGAAAGAAGATTTACAAACTGTTTTGAAGAAAGTTTTAAGATTATAGGTTAACAAAAAGTCGGCATGTCCCACCCCCTCAGAACAAGGAAGAATGTAACTGGCTCAGTTCAGTTGCTCAGTCATGTCCAACTCTTTGCGACTCCATGAACTGCAGCATGCCAGCCCTGCCTGTCCATCACCAACTCCTAGAGCCTACCCAAACTCATGTCCATTGAGTCAGTGATGCCATCCAACCAACAACTCATCCTCTGTCATCCCTTTCTCCTCCTGCCCTCAATCTTTCCCAGCACCACGGTCTTTTCCAATGAGTCAGCTCTTCACATCTGGTGGCCAGAGTATTGGAGTTTCAGCTTCAACATCAGTCCTTCCAATGAATACCCAGGACTGATCTACTTTAGGATAGACTGGTTGGATCTCCTTGCAGTCCAAGGGACTCTCAAGAGTCTTTTCCAACACCACAGTTCAAAAGCATCAATTCTTCAGCCCTCAGCTTTCTTTATAGTCCATTCCCACATCCATACATGACTACTGGAAAAACCATCACTTTGACTAGATGGACCTTTGTTGACAAAGTAATGTCTCTGTTTTTAATATGCTATCTAGGTTGGTCATAACTTTCCTTCTAAAGAGTAAGCGTCTTTTAACTTCATTGCTGCAATCACCATCTGCAGTGATAGTGGAGCCCCTAAAATAAAGTCTGCCACTGTTTCCATTGTTTCCCCATCTATTTCCCATGAGTGATGGGACCAGATGCCATGATCTTCGTTTTCTGAATGTTGAGCTTTAAGCCAACTTTTTCACTCTCCTCTTTCACTTTCATCAAGAGGCTCTTTAATTCTTCTTCACTTTCTGCCATAAGGGTGGTGTCATCTGCATATCTGAGGTTATTGATATTTCTCCCAGCAATCTTGACTCCAGCTTGTGCTTCTTCTAGCCCAGCAATTCTCATGATGTACTCTGCATATAAGTTAAATAAACAGGGTGATGATATACAGCCTTGACGTACTTTCCCGATTTGGAATCAGTCTGTTGTTCCATGTCCAATTCTAACTATTGCTTCCTGACCTGCATACAGATTTCTCAAGAGGCAGATCAGGTGGTCTGGGATTCCAATCTCTTTCAGAATTTTCCAC
>SJYT01057433.1:86384-114792 GCA_006410635.1 Cephalophus harveyi
CCACACTTTTATGCACCAGGGAAAAGATGAATTCTTACCTGGTGAAGCTTAAAGTCTTCATTAGAATGATAGGCATTAAAGTTTATCCTTACTGCTTATTCATTTCTATATATAAAAGCTCACATCTGATAATCTCAACTTCCCAGTCCAACCCGCCCTTTCCACACTCCTCTTGGCAACCACAAGTCTGTTCTCTATGTCTGTGAGTCTGTTTCTGTTTTGTAGATAGGTTGATCTGTATCATATTTTTGAGTTGACATATAAGCAATATCATATGGTATTTCTTTCTCTTCCTGAATTACTTCACTTAGTATGATAATTTCTAAGTCCATTCATGTTGCTGCAAATGGCATTATTTCATTCTTTTTTTATGGCTGAGTAGTATTCCACTGTGTATATAAAATCTTTTTTATCCATTCATCTGTCAATAGACATTTAGGTTTTTTCCATGTCTTGACTATTGTAAATAGCATCTGACGAATAAAGAGAAGCACCTCATTAGGAACTTCTGGTAAACTACTGCTGGTAAATTGTAATTGAAAAAAAAAAAAAGCCTAGTCTTAACAAATCTAAAATCTACAAGATCTTAGTAATCATGCTGCTTCACTGAATTTTGCAAACTAAAAATTTCTGAGGTGTGTGGTTAGGTTAACAAGTGATTTGGGCATAATTTTTCAAAACAGCTCTGATCTGCCAAAATCACCCAACCAATCATATAACAAATTCATTAAACAACTATATGTTAACACTGTGCTCTGGGCATGGAAAGATGGGAGGTTTAACCTACCCTTAAGGGTGTCACAGTCCGTTAAAAAGTCAGCTTGCAACTAAAACTGTGTGTGCTGAGTGCTTTATGAGGATGCTATGGTGGAGTGGAGGCGGGCACAGAAGAGAGGCAGCTAACCCAGTAAAGAGTCCGCAGAGGCGGTCAGGCGGCTTGGAGGCTTATGTGGGCTCCATGGAAGTGGAAGAGATGGGACGGGTCATGTTGGGTAGAGGCTATTGCAGCCATGGGCATACCGTTTTGGAGGAATTTGGGAAACTCCAAGTAGTTCTTGGTAGCTGGTACACAGGTGCCTTCCGAGAAGTGATGAACATGAGGATGGAGGTGTAGGAAGAGCCTAGATTATGAAATAGAAGTAGATACAAAACTAATGTATGATAGTCATTCTGAACAGGGCACATTGTGATAGAATGGGGACCTGTAGTGACAAGGGGGTGAAGCAATCCATACATGTTGTCATATTACAATTGATATTTAATTTGGGTGTTGTTTAATAGTACTTTTTCTAGAAAAACTGTCAAGTATTATATGGTTAAGTATAAAAATAACTAATACTGAACCTGAAGATTCTCATACTGAGTGAAGTAAGTCAGACAGAGAAAGACAAATCTTATTTGTGGAATCTAATAAAAGGTTACAAATGAACTTATCTACAAAACTGAAATAGAGTTACAGATGTAGAAAATAGGCTATGGTTACCAGGGGGTAAAGGCGGGGAGGGATAAACTGGGAGATTGGAACTTACATATACACATTATTATATATATATAGACATATATACAGATATAGACATATATAATATATATATCTATTCAAGCCCTGAGTCAGGAAGATCCTCTGGAGAAGGGTATGCAACCCACTCCAGTAATCTTGCCTGGAGAATCCCATGGACAGAGAAGCTTGGCGGGCTACAGTCTGTGGGGTCAGCAAAGAGTTAGACATGACTGAGCAACTAACACACACATATGTATATATATTTGTATAACTAATTCACTTTGCTGTATATCTGAAACCAATACAACACTGTAAATCAATTACATCTCAATGAAAATTAAAAAAAATAAATAATACTTTGATCACACATCAATTTTGATTAGGTTAATTGAATTGATAAGTTAAACATAGATGGAAAGTTACACACTTCTGTTCTATTTGTATCAGGTAAAGTTAATGGTGAAATTTGTGATTTTTAAGATTTTGAAAGTATTTTCCTTTTTGCTTTGAAAGTTCCTGTTTCTGATTCTGTGCTCCTGTTTTGAGGCACTTAAATAATTTTTTCAGCTCTGTAAGGCCCTCCCCACTGTCTGAGGACAAACAGCCTTGAACTACAATTGCAGGAGTTTTAGAGAAAATTCCTAGGCTTTGGAGCAGCAGAGGCAATCTCTCATGTTCAACTCACTGATTGATGGTTAGTGGCTGCTGGGGTGCTATGCTGAGGACTCAGAATCGTGCCAAAATCAAGAGTGACGTCTGCATGGGAGGAGATCGCCAGAGCTGGCCTGTGTCTCTGTGTTATCATCCCTGCTGAGGACAGTACACTCTGTCAACTCAATCTGGTGGTGCCAAGAAATTGGACCACTCTTTTTAGCCTTCTCCTTCAAAGCCTTTGAACTCTTGGAATTTTCCAAACCACGCTGACTTTTAAACTCTTTGAATCATAAGAGACACAGGGATTGAATTTCAACCCATGAATGTGTTTCCTGGCCATAAACTCTCAGACATCTTTTCCTTGCTCTTGACCTTCCTTTGGCTGCTAAATAGGTTACCTGTGTCTGCCAAACACCCACCTGGTTTAACTGGTTGTGGAGCAGTCAACCAGTGATGCTCCTGCTTCCAGACATATCAGTTCAGTTCAGCGTGGTATTATCTGCATATCTAAGTTCAGTTCAGTACAGTTTAGTCGCTCAGTCGTGTCCGACTCTTTGCGACCCCATGAATCCCAGCATGCCAGGCCTCCCTGTCCATCACCAACTCCTGGAGTTCACTCAGACTCAGGTCCATCGAGTCAGTGATGCTATCCAGCCATCTCATCCTCTGTCGTCCCCTTCTCCTCCTGCCCCCAATCCCTCCCAGCATCAGAGTCTTTTCCAGTGAGTCAACTCTTCGCATGAGATGGCCAAAGTACTGGAGTTTCAGCTTTAGCATCATTCCTTCCAAAGAAATCCCAGGGTTGATCTCCTTCAGAGTGGACTGGTTGGATCTCCTTGCAGTCCAAGGGACTCTCAAGAGTCTTCTCCAACACCACAGTTCAAAAGCATCAATTCTTCGGCGATCAGCCATTTTCAAACACTTATTGATATGATAATTAGACACCAAAAGTATGAGTTTTTGCTTAGGTGAAAACATAAGAAGGGGTATGGCAGAGAAGAAATTGGAAGTTTTAATTGAAATATAACCTATCTCTAACCTAACATTTTATTGGTTTCAGGTGTAATCCAGCCTAAGTATATACTGCAAAATGATTGCCATGCTAAGTTGAATTAACATCCTTAGGGAAAGGGTTATCCTTATAGAATCAGGGTTATGTGCATGGGAATTACAAAGTTCTGATGTAGAATTTTTGCAGGACAAAGGTTCAGCTTATTTCTTACTAACTGGTTTCTAA
The DNA here is from genome assembly GCA_006410635.1 of Cephalophus harveyi. Classification (NCBI taxonomy): domain Eukaryota; kingdom Metazoa; phylum Chordata; class Mammalia; order Artiodactyla; family Bovidae; genus Cephalophus; species Cephalophus harveyi. The sequence goes on from SJYT01057433.1 coordinate 89,774, forward strand.
AGTTAATTAGAAACCTCAAACTAAAAGTCAAGGGGTAGTAGAGGAAAACTAGCTCTTCTAACTAGTATATACAAATGGCTTAGAAACTTACTACAAAGTCAACAATGGATTGTGAGCAGCTCCTCCAAACTGACTGGGGATCCAGACTCTCCCATGGCTGTGTCATATTTCACATACGGCGTTGGAGAACAATGAGCCTGTCTGTATCCAGGGAGCCCAACAGAAAAGACATACAGATTCACATGTAGGAAGTTTTATGGGCCAGATGTGACCATGGCATTCACAGAGGTTCCACTAGCAAAGACTTTTTCATAAAGCCAAAGCAAATACTGAAGGATGCTGGTGCCCAGGAGGTAAAGCAAACAGGCTGGTGAAGAACGTCCTTATTTTTCAAAGGAAATAGATATATCACAGATTTTCTTTTTCTATAAGGTGCCCATGGGCTGGTGCCTATTGATAAAAGGGCCTCCAGGTTTTTTTTTTTTTTAATGTTTTTGACGGTGCCGCTCAAGTGCAATGGAGCCCAGGTCCCGGCGGAGCCCCAACCCCAGGCTGCATATCTCCACTCTGCTGCAACTAAACTGCCCTGGAGTCCCAAGGGATGGGCGGAGCAACCCTGCCGCAGCCCCGCCCCTCCCCGCCCCGACCCCGCCCCGACCTGCCCGACCCTGCCCGTGGAAGCCCCGCCCCGCCCTTAACGGACGGACGCCAGGAGGCCAACTGACCTGTGAAACCAGGTCGGTCCTCCCGCTACGCACCATGTCGGCCTCAGCACCCACAGCCTCTTTTCACAGAATCTCATAGTAACTTGTGGCCTCCTGCAAGGCCAGTTATCGTCACAACTTTGGTTGACCTGGATCTGGGAGTCTCCACGGCTTTGGGTTCTGGACGACGCCTGGCTGAGGGGACACAGACAGGAGGTCGTTGTCCTCAGAACACACTGAGGCTTCAGCTTCTGGAAAACTCTGGCTCCTGTCCACGCAGACAGGAACCCAGTGTCTTCAGGACCCGCTGTGGGGCGCGACTGCTGGAGTGAAAGGTGAAGAAAAATTGGGGAGCAGCTTCCTGAATGTGGCTGGCTACTGAGGAGGGAGGGGTTAATTTTCATAGGCGCCCCCAGAGGAAGGGCTTGGTGTGGAAAAGTGTGGGTTTCAGGTAGTTTTTTGGCTGTGTTGTAGATAGTTCCTAGTGTGTCTCTGTGGTGTGTGACGGGGTCTCTAACCTTGGGGCCACAGACCGGTACTTCCTGTCATATCGGTGACGGCAATAGATTAGAAATAAAGGGCACAATAAATGTAATGTGTTTGAATCATCCTGAAACTATCCCCACCCCTCTCTGCTCTGTGGAAAAATTGTCTTCCTCCAAACCCATCCCTGGTGTCAAACAGGTTGTGGTCTGCTGGTGTGTGGTATCTAGTTTCCTTGGCATCATTTTTTGTTTTGTTTTGTTTTGTTTTCCAGAACATAAAACGTTTTCTGTTTTATTTAAACCTTTCAAATTTCACTCTAATTTCTATCATAGCTGACCATGTTTTGAACCTAAAGAAAAAAATTTCAAAATATCATTCCAACTTTGGTAGGTTGATAGCATATAAAGCCACCACAGTTTCTAATGTGTAAAAAATATATTGTATTGGTTCTTTTGTGATAACGTGAAATAACATTGGATTTTAAATTGATGTTGGAGGTGTTATCCTTTTGAATGCTTCTTAATTTTAAAGACTTTGATTCTGTACCTGATTTTACAGACACTTTCTAAGTAATGACTAATTATCTCTTCCTTCCTTGTGCTAAAACCCTTATTTTTGTTTTGCTTTCTTTGCATTAACCAGGACCTTGAAGTATTACAGTATTACCTTGCCATTATTTTTGAAGGAATTTTCTGCAGTATATGAACTTGGCAACTTTGTTATAAATTAACGGACCAGATTGTTATTGTTTTCATTGCTAAATTGTGACTCTTTTGTGACCCTGTGGACAGTAGCCCACCAGGCGCCTCTGTCCATGGGATTTTCCAGGCATGAATAATGGAGTGAGTGGCCATTTCCTTCCCCAGGGTATCTTCCTGACTCAGGGATCGAACCTGCGTCTCCTGCCTTGGTAGGCGGATTCTTTATCATGGAGCCATCAGGAAAGTCCAACAGACATAGATGTGTGTGTTGATTTCTGAGCTCTCTGTTTTGTTCCTCTGGTGCCTCTTTTTATGCCAGTTCCACCCTGTTTTGGCTCCATAGCTTCGCAATGTAGTTTGAAGTCAGGGAGCAAAGTTGACTCCAGCTGTGTTCTTTCTTAGATTGGCTTTGACTATTTGGGGTCCATTTTGGTTCTATACAACTGAGAGGACTGTTTGTTCTGTTTTTGTGAAAAATGCCATTTTCGTTTTGTCCAAGATTGAATGTATCCAATGCTTTGGCTGGATGAACTTTTTTCTTAAGATGTTTTTTTTTTTTTAATGTGGACCATTTTTAAAGTCTTCTTTGAATTTTTTACAAATTGCTTCTGTTTTATGTTTTTGCTTTTTGGCCCTGAGGTATGTGTGATCTTACCTCCCTGACCAGGGATTGAATCTACACCCTCTGCATTGGAATGCGAGTCTTAACCACTGGACCACCAGGGAAAACTCTAGATGAATGTTTTAACAATATTCTTCTAATTCCTGACCAAATAATTTTTTTTTTAGTTCTTTGTTTCTTCTTCAGTTTCTTTACAAGTGTCCTACAGTTTTCATTATGTAGGTCTTTCACATCACTGTTTAGACATATACCTGGGTATTTTGTTCTTTTTGGTGCAGTTGTGAGTGGGATTGTTTTCTTAATTTTTCCGATACTTCTGCTTCTTTATTAGTGTTTAAAAAAGCTCAACTGATTTTTGTGTAGTACTTTTATATCATGCAACTTTACTCAGTTCATGTATTACTTCTACCTTTTGGTGATTCAATGTGAAAATTGTAATTAAAAAATACAGTTGTTTCTGCTGTATCCCAACTCATTCATAACACCCAAGACATAGTGACTACTAACATTAAAAGGTGCTGTGGGAACATTATATGTGGATTCCTACAAGAGTAACTAGCTTAACCCTTTGGGGTGAACTAAATCTGGATATGGCTTGTCCCCTATCATGAAGTTTGATGTCTTATCTATTTTTCTGGTATGGTATTGACATGTTTGTTTTGAAAAGTTATTTGCTTTCTAGTAACTTCAAACCTACAGAAAACTTGCAATAGAAGTGCAATGTACTCTTCATCTGTAGGTTCAGATGCCCAGTCATCATTAATTTTACCACCTGTGCCGGTTTACATGACAACTTCTATTGTGCTTTACCCCAAAAAGGACATTCTCCCAGGGAACACCCACATAACCCTCAAATGAGAAATCATTATGGTTTTCACTTTCTAATTTAATCCTCAGGCCCACTTCCATTTTTACCACCTGCAAAGCATGAAAGTGTCTTGCCATTCTGATCCAGTTTTCTTTTTCTGAAAATGTTCTTGAGACTTTCCCTCATTTTCAAAACCATGATGGATTTAAAGCACATAGCTGAATATGACCTGGGTGGCCTTTTCTGTATAGCTTCTTTCCCTTTTCCATGTTCATGCATGTTGTAACATGTACTGGTACTCCGTTCATGTTTTCTATGGTGATTAAAGCTGTCAAATATAACACTGTTTAAAGCATCTAAAGTATCTGTTTCTATGACATGAACTGCATAATTTACATTGTTGCACAAATATCCTCACCATCCATCTCTCATACTTTTTCTTTTTTTCCAAGTGAAACCGCATCCATTAAGCACTAAATTTCTTCAACTCTTGTCAACCCCATTCTGCCTTCTAACTGAATTTCATTTCTCTGGATACCTCATAGAAGTGGAATCATAATATTCATCCTTTTATGACCGGGTTATTTCATTTAGCATAAGGACTCTAAAGTTTATACATGTTGTAGCATGTGTCTGATTTTTCCCTAGATTTTAAGGCCGAATGTGTATATATCACATTTTGTTTATTGTTTCATCTGTCTGTGGACACTTTCATGGGTTGCTTCTACCTTTGGCCAATGTGAATAATGCTGCTCTGAATACAGATGTATAAATATCTGTTTTGCTCTCTACTTTCAAACCTTTTGAAAGTACATGCCCTGAAGTGGAATTGATGGATAATATGTTAATTTATTTTTAAGTTTTTGATGAACCACCATACTGTTTTTCACAGCCACTGTGCTATGTTACTCTATTTTTGTATATGGCAGAATAATAATGGAAGTTTATAGATCTACCCTCTTTTGCTTATTCATTCATCTACTGATGGACATTTGAATTGTTTCTACTATTGGGCCAGTGTCAACTAGGCTGCTATGAATATTCATGTACAAGTTTTTGTTTAAGCACTTGTGTAGCAATTATAATGATTTAAAATAACTATGTCATATTTCATGAAACTGATACTATTTACATAATTTTTCTTTTTTTGGATATTAATTTGATTTGATTCTAAGCTCTCCTCCTCCATGTTCATATATGACTGCAGTTAGCAAATTCTAGCAGATAATATTTTCATCTTAAAAATTTTTTTTATATAATTATGCAGTTGCAGTGTTGTAATAAATTTTGGTTGTGTTGCTTTTCAGACATTTATACTAATTTTCTAATATATATTAGTATATATATTATATATATTAGTATATATTATTAGATATAATAATAATTATATTATATTATAATATATATGTACTAGTATATTAGTATATATATTAGAAAATTAGTATACATACAAATGTTATTTATTTATTTTTGGCTATGCTGGGTCTTTGTTGCTGCACGGGTTCTTCTCTAGTTGCAGTGAGTGGAGATATACTCTCTAGTTGTGATGTGGGAGCTTCTCACTGTGGTGGCTTCTTAAATTGCAGAGCATGGGCTCTAGGGCGCATGTGCTTCAGTAGCTGTGGCATGTGGGCTCAGTAGTTGCAGTTCCCAGGCTCTAGAACACAGGCTTAACAGCTGAGGCAAATGGGCTTAGTTACTCCATGGCATGTGGGACCTTCCTGGAAAAGGGATCGAACCTGTGTCTCCTGCACTGGCAGGTGGATTTTTTTTCCACTGAGCCACTAGGGAAGCCCCTATATTAATTTTCACTGCTATTAACTTTACCTTTGTTTTCCAGCCTCACCAGCATCTGTAAAACATTTTCTGAAACTCATTTAATATGTAGGTGTAAACGGTCTTTTTAGAGTTGTCTTCTTAATGGTTACTGAGCTGAACATATTTTCATTGTTTGCATATATAGAATGCCTGACATTTTCTTTATAAATTTGAAAGAGCTGTTGATCTGGTAGAGATATTTGTCTATTGGTTTTGCTGCAATTTCTTTTCCTCTCTCCTGTTTCTTGTGACTGTAGGTTTTCCATACTCCCCTCTGCATGAACACGAGTGCTTCTGTGTACACAGGCTGTTTATACCTCTCATTGTGATGTTTCACTTTAAAATTTGGAACCATAGAAATTCATGTATAGCGGAATCTCTTTGAGACTCTGTGTGTGTGTGTGTGTGTGTGTGTGTGTGTGTGTATATATATATTGCATCTGTCTACAGCGTGGGAGACCCGGGTTCGATCCCTGGGTCGGGAAGATCCTCTGGAGAAGGAAATGACAATTCACTCCAGTACTATTGCCTGGAAAATCCCATGGACAGAGGAGCCTGGTAGGCTACAGTCCATGGGGTCGCAAAGAGTCGGACACGGCTGAACAACTTTGCCAATATATATTTGGTTTAGTTGCAGCGTATGGGATCTTCATTGTGGTGCCAGCTTCTCTAGCTATGGTGTGTGAGCTTAGTTGCCCCACAATATGTGGGATTGTAGTTCCCCAATCAGGGATTGAACCCACATCCCCTGGATTGCAAGGTGGATTCTTAACTACTGGACCACCAGGGAAGTCCTGAGCCTTTGTGTTTTATTCTGTTGGCCTGTATATTTATCTCTGTGTCAATTCTGTATAGTGGGTAGTTGTAAGGGTACAATGTGTGGTAAAAGGAGAAATCAACCACTTAATTTTCTGCATCTAATTTTATTAGTTTGACTTAAGTCTCTCCAATAATGGATGAGTATGTGTTAGTGTCTGTGTGTTGTTATGTCTGTGTCAGAAAGAGGGAGAGGTGAGGAAGAATGCAGGAGGTAGTGATAAATTGTTGGATTGGGATAAAACTGGTGAGCTGGTAAATTGTTTGGCATTCATGTAATAATTAGCCTACATTTCTCTATGGGCTTTATGGATTCCAAACAGCTTCTGAATTGTCAAACTTGATAGAGCATTAACTTTGTATTTGATTATTAATATCTGATTTAAACAAGACTTCAAAATGAGTCATTCATTACAGTGAACTAAATTCAGGTTCTAAATTCAGGTTTTTCCCTAAAACAAATCAGGCAAACAACCTTAAAAGGTATTAAAATTACGGACATGAAAAAATGCTATCAGGAAGGTAGCAGAGTGATGTTTAATAAAATAATTTTGTTTTTCAGAAAGACATGGGATAAATGACTTTTTGAATAAACACTGCAGTAACTACTGCATGCAGAATTCATATTTTCTTAGGCTGAAAGACAAAAAAAGGATTACTTCAAGTGCAAAGAAATTTATAGTTCAGTTATGAGAATGCATTGAAAAGTAGAATTATAGCTGCCTGGGGTTATTTAAATTTATAATGAAGGCTGTTCAGAAAGAAAGTACTGAAGACTTAATCTATCCAGTGTTGCGATCATTCTTAAGACTTTCCAGATTTCTTGATAATATAAAACTTAATTGTAGCAGAATTAGGGAAAGAATATGGAATCTGCACAGAATCCAAAATCTAGGGCAGTCCAAGGGAAAAGTTCTTTTGCGTGGTGCATATACAGAGGCATGATACACACTAACCTTTACCTATTTATTCTAGTTCATGGTCTGGTCATGTCCCTTGCCAAAGCTTTTCTGGGAAGCTGTAAGGAGAAAATGATTTGTTGGCCTAGCTTCTGACTTGACTTCATTTCTCTCTGTGGGGGATCACTTTACATTTCCTTAATTGCAAGGACAGCTTGTATGGCTGGCAGTTGTTTGAATTGAGAAATGGATTTTAATGAACTACAGTTTCTTTTGCTCAGCTGGAATTGTAGTAGTCATTGACTAAATTAACAGTCATGGTCAAAACTAAGATGACAGCTGTGTCACAGAAAAGGAAAGGTAAGGGCTTATTTTGAGCTACTATATTAGGATCATGCTCTTAAAATAATGGTTTTTGCAACTTCACACTTTTGAGTTTCTTTGTTATTCTTTTCAAAGTACCAAAAGGCTCCTCCAAAGCACTTTGGAAACCTCAGCTGTCAGGATAGGGATAGAAACCTGGCTAAAAGTCATTCATTATTAATCAGATAGTAATTTATATTCATCTTGTACATTTAAAATACATAGTCTTAGATTTTTCTTCATTACAACCAAACACGATAGATCATTAACGTTATCGGTCTTGAACATCTAAGGATACAAAGGCAGGTGAATATTAAGACATATGGACCAAACAGAATAAAAATTGAATTATATTCCCTAACTTTTAATTTGGGCTTCCCAGGTGGCGCTAGTGGTAAAGAGCCTGCCTGACAATGCAGGAGACTTTAGAGATGCAGATTCAATCCCTGGGTGGGGAAGATCCCCTGGAGGAGGGCACAGCAACTCACTCCAGTATTCTTGCCAGGAGAATCCCTGTGGACAGAGGAGCCTGGTGAATTACAGTCCATGTGCTGTCTTTAGTGTCTCAGTCATGCCCCACTCTTTGCAACCCCATGGACCACAGTCCACCAGGCTCCTCTGTCCATGAGGATTCTCCAGGGACTCTCTCAAGAATACTGGAGTGGGTTGCCATGCCCTCCTTCAGGGGATCTTCCCAACCCAGGGATCAAGCCCAGGTCTCTCGCATTGGAGGTGGATTCTTTATGGTCTGGGCCACCAAGGCAGCCTAACAATACTGGAGTGGGTAGCCTATCCCTTCTCCAGAGGATCTTCCCGACCCAGGAATTGAACTGGGGTCTTCTGCATTGCAGGCCAATTCTTTACCAGCTGAGCTACAGTTCATAGGGTCGCAGAGTTGGACACGACTAAAGCGACTTAGCACAGCTTTTAATTTAACAACTAGTATAATTTTACTATTTCTGTGTGCTTAATAAACCCTCCTTCAGGCAATTTGAAAGCACTTTTTATTAGACATTATGCAAATTAAAATTATTAGTGTTAAGTTTGTTTATATTCATTTTTAGTTCATTACTTCCTAGGGAAAGGAATTTGCCCAGTACTTTTCCAGGAAACTGTTAACAATGTGTTTTAAATGCATTCCTACTCATTTATCATTTTGATAAATAGCCTTAGATTTAATGTATTATATGATTTAGTCTCTTTAAAAGCCATGTAGCAATTTTGCAACACGAAGTGGAAATGCTGTGGCTTAAGTTTAAAAGATATGCCTTTCCAAAACCTTGAATGAAACAAAATGAAAGAAAAATGTAGTGAGAAAAATATTTATGGTGTTCCTGGCTCGGGAAGATCCCCTGGAGAAGGAAATGGCAATCCACTCCAGCACTCTTGCCTGGAAAATCCCATGGACAGAGGAGCCTGATAGGCTACAGTCCATGGGGTCGCAAAGAGTCGGATACGACTGAGCGACTTCACTTTACTAAGTCCTTTTAGCTACCATCACTCCTTTTCATTCTCTTTTCTTTTTGTTCCTCTGACTAGATAATTTCCACCAACATACCTTCAAGTATGGTAACCCTTTCTTCCACTTGAGTCTGCTATTGAACTTCTTTGTTGAATTTTTCAGTTCAGTTATTGTGTTCTTCAATGCTGTGATTTCTAATTGGTAATTTTAAAGTATTTTCGATTTCTTTGTTAAGCTTCTCACTGTGTTCAGGCATTGCTATCCAGACTTCAGTAGTATCTTTATGACTGTTACTATGAATGCTCTGTCAGATCAGTTTCCAGACACTTATTCTTTTGTTTGGAACATATTCTCCTGTTTCTGCATTTTCCTTTTCTCTCTGTGTTGATTTCTTCACATTAAATAAAATAGTCACCTCTCCCAGTCTTCTCAGTCTGACCCCATGTAGGTGGCCTCCAATCAGCCCAGCCCAACCTTCTGGCTACATTTGTATTTGTCCAAGCTGTTGTTTTTATTTTTAATGACTCCCAGAAGAATAGGGTGTGCCAAGACTCATCAGTGTCCCAAAGGTGTGAGAGAGAGATCCACACATGCCCATTCAGGCTCTTGGAGGACTTTTTTGTTGTTGAAGTTGATTTACAATGTTGTTTTAATTTCTACTGCATAGCAAAATGATTCAGTCATATATGTTACATATATATTATTCTTTTAAAATATTCTTTTCAATTATGGTTTATGATAAGATATTGAATATAGTTCCTTGTGATATAGAGTAGGATCTTGTTATTTATCCATTTTATATATAAAAGCTTACATCTGCTAACCCCACCCTCCCACTCCATTCCTCACCCAATCCCCTTCCCCTTGGCAACCACAAATCTGTTCTCTATGTCTGTGAATCTTTTTCCATTTCATACATAAGTTCATTTGTGTCATATTTTAGATTCTATAGATAAGTAATATTATATGGTATTTTCTTTTTCTTTCTGACTTCACTATCTGACCTTCACTATCATGCTTCACTTGGTATGATAATCTCTGGTTGCATCCATGTTGCTGCAAATGGCAATAGTTCATTCTTTTTTTATGGCTGAGTAATATTCCATAGTATATGCGTATCACATCTTTATCCATTCATCTATTTATGGACTTTTAGATTGTTTCCATGTCTTGGTTATTATGAATAGTGCTGCTTGAACATGCGGGTAACATATTATCTTTTTGAATTATAGTTTTTTCTGGGTGTATGCTCAGGAGTGGGATTGCTTGATCATATGGTAGTTCTACTTTTTAGTTTTTAAAAGAATCTCCATATTGTTCTCCATAGTGGCTGTACCAATTTACATTCCCATTAACAGGAGGTGGGTTCCTTTTTCTCCATACCCTCTCCAGCATTTGTTATTTGTAGACATTTTGATGATGGCCATTCTAACTGGTATGAAGTGATATCTCATTGTAGTTTTGATTTGCATTTTTCTAGTAATTAGCAGTGTTGAATATCTTTTAATGTGCCTTTTAGCCATCTATATGTCTTTGGAGAGATGTCTATTTAGATCCTCTGTCCATTTTTTGAGGGTTGTTTGTTTTTTTGACATTGAACTATATGTTGCTAAGTCACTTCAGTCGTGTCTGACTCTTTGCGACCCCATAGACGGCAGCCCACCAGGCTCCCCTGTCCCTGGGATTCTCCAGGCAAGAACACTGGAGTGGGTTGCCATTTCCTTCAATGCAGGAAAGTGAAAAGTGAAAGTGAAGTCGCTCAGTCGTGTCCGACCCTCAGCGACCCCATGGACTGCAGCCTTCCAGGCTCCTCCGTGTATGAGCTGTTAGTATATTTTGGAGAGTAATCCTTTGTTGGTCACATCATTTACAAATATTTTCTTCCATTCTGTAGGTTGTCTTTTTCTTTTATTTATGGTTTTCTTTGCTGTGCAAAAGCTTTCAAGTTTAATTAAGTTCTGTTTGTTTATTTTGGCTTTTATTTCCATCAATGTAGGAGATGGATTAAAAAAAATTGCTGAGCTTTATGTCAAAGAGTATTCTGCCTATATTTTCCTCTAAGAGTTTTATAGTATCTGGTGTTACATTTAGGTCTTTGATCTATTTTGAGTTTATTTTTGTATATGGTATTAAAGAATGTTCTAAGTTCATACTTTTACATGTAGCTGTCCAGTTTTCCTAGCACCACTTGTTGAAGAGACTGTCTCTTCTCCATTGTAGATTCTTGCCTCCCTTGTAGATTCTTTACCACTGAGCCATGAGGGAAGCCTTATATGCAGAGTACATCCTGCAAAGTGCCAGGCTGGATGAATCCTAAGCTGGGATCAAGATTACTGGGAGAAATATCAACAACCTTAGATATGCAGGGTGACAATAAGTTAAATAAGCAGGGAGAAACGCTGGACTGGAAGAAACACAAGCTGGAATCAAGATTGCCGGGAGAAATAGCAATAACCTCAGACATGCAGATGACACCACCCTTATGGCAGAAAGTGAAGAGGAGCTAAAAAGCCTCTTGATGAAAGTGAAAGAGGAGAGCGAAAAAGTTGGCTTAAAGCTCAACATTCAGAAAACGAAGATCATGGCATCCGGTACCATCACTTCATGGGAAATAGATGGGGAAACAGTGGAAACAGCGTCAGACTTTATTTTTTTGGGCTCCAAAATCACTGCAGATGGTGACTGCAGCCATGAAATTAAAAGACGCTTACTCCTTGGAAGAAAAGTTATGACCAACCTAGACAGTATATTCAAAAGCAGAGACATTACTTTGCCGACTAAGGTCCGTCTAGTCAAGGCTATGGTTTTTCCTGTGGTCATATGTATGGATGTGAGAGTTGGACTGTGAAGAAGGCTGAGTGCCGAAGAATTGATGCTTTTGAAATTGGAAAAGACTCTGATGCTGGGAGGGATTGGGGGCAGGAGGAGAAGGGGACGACCGAGGATGAAATGGCTGGATGGCATCACGGACTCGATGGACGTGAGTCTGAGTGAACTCCGAGAGATGGTGATGAACAGGGAGGCCTGGTGTGCTGCGATTCATGGGGTCGCAAAGAGTCGGACACGACTGAGCGACTAAACTATACTGAACTGAACTTAGATATGCAGATGATACCACACTAATGGCAGAAAGTGAAGAGGAACTGAAGAGCCTTTGATGAGAGTAAAAGAGGAGAGTGAAAAATCTGGCTTAAAACTCAACATTAAAAAAAACTAAGATCATGGCATCAAGTCCCATCACTTCATGGCAAATAGAAGGGGAAAAAGTGGAAGCAACACATTTTATCTTCTTCGGCTCCAAAATCACTGCAGACAGTGACTACAGCCATGAAATTGAAAGCTGCTTACTCCTTGGAAGGAAAGCTATGACAAACCTAGTATTAAAAAGCAGAGACATCACTTTGCCAACAGAAGTCTGTCTAGTCAAAGCTATGGTTTTTCCAGTAGTCAGGTAATGAGTTTAGAAGTGTTCTCTCCTCTGAAATTTTTAAAAATAGTTTCAGAAGGATAGGTGTTAAGTCTTTTCTAAATGCTTGGTAGAATTCACCTGTAAAGCCAACTGGTCCTGGACTTTTGTTAGTTGGGAGTTTTTAAGTGACAGATTCAGTTTCAGTACTTGTAATTGATCTATTCATATTTTTTATTTCCTCCTGGTTCAGTCTTGGGAGATTGTACCTTTCTAAGAATTTCTCATTTCTTCTAGGATGTCCATTTTATTAGCATATATTTACTTGTAGTAGTCCCTTAAGTAATGTTTCATTATGTGGATGTCCAGTAATCCTCTTAGTTACCTCACTGAAAATTTCACTAACCAATTTCATAAGCCAAAATGGAACTTTCTGATAATTTTATATGAGTGAGAGTCAAATATACAGAAATGATAATGAAATCAACTATATAGGCTTTGAGGGTAAAGCTATATCCTTAAAATCTCTAGTAACAATTGGGAAATTTAACTTAAGTCATGCACAATAATTTTACAACAGAGAAGACTCTTGCTTTGCCTTATTAAATATTAGAACTTCAGACTGCACGACTTGCCTGGAGAATCCCATGGACAGAGGAGCCTGGTGAACTATAGTCCGTAGGGTGCAAAGAGTCTAATGCGACTGAAGCAACTTAGCATTGCATGCATGCTGCGTGATCACCAGAAGATGCAAATAGCTCCCTTTTCAGAGTGAGGATGTATTTTGCCTTTGACAATCGCATATTAAATAATTTTAGAATGGTAATATTGAACTTCAAAAAGAAAAAAATAAATGGAAAGAAAAATACAAATATGAAAGGAATAATATCCACAATTAATTTTCCTGGCATTGTTATAATCTTGAATAAGCATGTATACAGTGTATTTGGTTTAGAAAAATTAATAACATACCCACAGTATGGGAAAATGTTGCAAATCATATATTATAAGGGACTTGTGTCCAGGATATATGAAGAATTCTTAAGACTCAGCAATAAAAAGATAAATAACTCAATTAACAAATAAGCAGAAGATTGGAATAGATATTTCCATAACAAGGATATGGACTTCCCTGGTGGCTCAGACAGTTAAGCGCCTGTCTACAATGTGGGAGACCTGGGTTCGATCCCTGGGTTGGGAAGATCCCCTGGAGAAGGAAATGGCAATCCACTCCAGTACTATTGGCTGGAAAATCCCATGGACAGAGGAGCCTGGTAGGCTACAGCCCATGGGGTCGCAAAGAGTCAGACACGACTGAGCGACTTTACCTTACCTTTACCTAAAGAGGATATGCAAATGATTAATGATCACATGAAGAGATGTTTCAACATTATGGTTGGGGAAATGAAGACCAAAACCACAATGTGATACCAGTTCAAGCCCAGCAGAATCATTATAATTTTAATAACATACACACACAGCAAGTGTTAATAAAAACTATCTAGAAATTCAACTCTTAGTACATTGCCAGTGGGATCATAAAATGGTTCAGCCACTTTGGAAAACAACTTGACAGTTCCTATAAAATGTTAAATATAAAATTGCCATATGACTCAGAAAAACCACTCCTAGATATATACCCAAAATAAATGAAAACTGTTTCTATGCAAATGTTCATAGCAGTGTTATGCCTAAATAGCAAAGAGTTCAGTTCAGTTCAGTTCAGTCGCTCAGTTGTGTCCGACTCTTTGCCACCCCGTGAATCGCAGCACGCCAGGCCTCCCTGTCCAACACCATCTCCCGGAGTTCACTCAGACTCATGTCCATCGAGTCCGTGATGCCATCCAGCCATCTCATCCTCGGTTTTCCCCTTCTCCTGCTGCCCCCAATCCCTCCCAGCATCAGAGTCTTTTCCAATGAGTCAACTCTTCGCATGAGGCGGCCAAAGTACTGGAGTTTCAGCTTTAGCATCATTCTTTCCAAAGAAATCCCAGGGTTGAACTCCTTCAGAATGGACTGGTTGGATCTCCTTGCAGTCCAAGGGACTGTCTGTCAATCGATGAATGGATACATACAGTGAGGTATATCCATACAAGGGAGTATTCATGGGACCTAAAGAGGAATGAAATACTGGTGAATGTTGTAATGTGGTTGAACCTTGAAAGCATTATGCTAAGTAATAGAGACCAGTCACAAAAGACCATATGATTTCCTTTAAGTGAAATAGCCAGAGTAGGTAAATGTGTGGAGACAGAATGTATCTTCTAGTGGTTGCTAGAAGCTGGAGGATTGGGGAATGGGGAAAGACTGCTGATGGAATTTCTTTTTGGGCTGATGAAAATTTTCTAAAATTAGATAATGGTGATGCTTGCACAACTTTGTGAATATGCTAAAAAACATGCATTATCTACTTGAAAAGTGTGAATTTTATGGTACATAAAATATATGTGAAGAAAGCTGTTATAAAAATTGATAGCAATTAAATTTAGATTATAAACACAGAATTTCTAAAGATATGGTGCCATTAGATTTCTAGATTCATATATCACCTTTACTTTTTCTTTTAATATTATGAATAACTATACTGCCTTTGTCTACTTGACTGTATCATGAAAGTTAATTGAAGTGGTAACTACTCTTCCATCTGACCAAACTAATCTTGGTTTGCTTTCATTCATTTATTTAAGTCTCATTTTACTAAAAATTAGGAAGGAAAATGGGACTTCTGGTTTACTTGTTGAGATAAAGGAAACATATTTCCTGTTTTTCAGTTTTAATTACTATTTTTCTTTGTGTGTTTCAATAAATTGCAAATCTTCTCCCCCCTCCAGAATGCACCATTAAAGAAAATAATTGGCTATACTAAGTGAATTAAGTGAGAAAGAGAAAGACAAATACCATAGGATATCACTTAAATGTGAAACCTAAAATGTGACACAAATGAACTTATCTAGGAAACAGAAACAGACTCACAGACTGGTGGTTGCCAGTGGGGAGGGCAAGTTGGGGGAAGGATGGTGGGGAGTTTGAGATTCGCAGATGCAAGCTATTATATATAGGATGGATAAACAACAAGGTCCTACTTTATAACATAGGGAACTATTTTCAGTATCCTGTGATAAACCATAATGGAAAAGAATTTTTTAAAAAAGAATGTATAAATATGTATAACTGAGTCACTTTGCTGTACACCAGAAATTAACACAGTATTGTAAATCAACTCTACTCCAATAAAAAAGAAAGATAGGCTAGTGTTGGAATGGTAGGGGAAGAAAAGCGCTTATTATCCTGCTATTTTTATGAAACTTTTCCCACAGTTAACCCTGATTGTCTATGCTATGTGTACATTTTTATGTGACTTATAATTTCAATTGTGTATTTTGCTTCAATTAGCATTGTATTAGAAATACTTTTCCTTGTTTTGGCATAAATTTCCTCATCATTGCAATATACAGATTAATCATCCTCTTTTCTGCTAAGATGTTCACATCCCATTCCTAGGTCCTNCTTATAATGTCAATTGTGTATTTTGCTTCAATTAGCATTGTATTAGAAATACTTTTCCTTGTTTTGGCATAAATTTCCTCATCATTGCAATATACAGATTAATCATCCTCTTTTCTGCTAAGATGTTCACATCCCATTCCTAGGTCCTGTGAATGTATTGCCTTATGTGGCAAAAGGGACTTTGCAAATGTGGTTATGCTGGGTTCCTTGAGAGGGGAAATTTTCTTGGAATATCCTGGATTATCCTGATGGGTCTGATATAATTATTATAGTCCTTTAAGGGAAACAAGGAGGTAGAAGAATCTGACATGTGACCATGGAAGCAGAGGTCAGAATTAGACAAGGAACCAAGGACCAAGGAACGTGAGCTGCCTCAAAAACACGGAAAAGGCAAGCAAACAGATTCTCTTCTAAAGCCTTCTACCAATCCATTTTGGTATGATCTTCATCAATGAAATAAATATAACTTGTTTTGAAGCCATTCAGTTTGTGGTAATTTGTCACAGTTGCAATCAGGATCTAACATGATTATCATTTAAAATTGTTATTGAATCAGTTCTAATGAGGTGGATGAAACTGGAGCCTATTATACAGAGTGAAGTAAGCCAGAAAGAAAAACACCAATAGAGTATACTAATGCATATATATGGAATTTAGAAAGATGGTAGCGATAACCCTGTATGCGAGACAGCAAAAGAGACACAGATATACAGAACAGTCTTTTGGACTCTGTGGGAGAGGGAGAGGGTGGGATGATTTGGGAGAATGGCATTGAAACATGTATAATATCATATATGAAACAAATCACCAGTCCAGGCTTGATGCAGGATACAGGATGCTTAGGGCTAGTGCACTGGGATAACCCAGAGGGATGGTACAGGGAGGGAGGTGGGAGGGGGGTTCAGGATGGGGAACATGTGTACACCTGTGGTGGATTCATGTTGATGTATGGCAAAACCAATACAATGTTGTAAAGTAATTAGCCTCCAATTAAAATAAATAAATTTATATTTAAAAAAATAAAAAAATAAAATTGTTGCCTGTTGTTGTCACAGTGGGCTATAGTTTCCCAAATCATTTCCTTGTTTTGAGATAGCAAACATTCTGAAATAGCAGTGGAGTCAATGTAGCCAGATCTGCATGAGGAGGTTTGGTCTATGATTGCAGAGTGTGACTGACTTCCATGACGTCAGCCATTTGATTTGGGTGACCTGATGGTGTTCTCCTCTATGAGGGGCAGTAAACATTGAAAAGGACTCTAGAGCACTTGGTCTCATGGCCACACGAAACCCTTTATTCAGTCTCAGGTATCAGTCCTTTATTTTCTTGGGCTCCAAAATCACTGTGGATGGTGACTGCAGCCATGAAATTAAAAGATGCTTGCTCCTTGGAAGAAAAGTATGACAAACCTAGAGAGCATATTAAGAAGCAGAGACATTACTTTGCCAACAAAGGTCCTCTAGTCAAAGCTATGGTTTTTCTAGTAGTCATATGTGGATGTGAGAGTTGGACCATAAAGAAGGCTGAGCACTGAAGAATTGAAGCTTTTGAACTGTGGTGCTGGAGAAGACTCTTGAGATCAAAGTCTGCAAGGAGATCAAACCAGTCAACCCTAAAGGAAATCAACCCTGAATATTCATCGGAAGGACTGATGCTGAAGCTGAAGCTCCAGTACTTTGGCCACCTGATGCAAAGAGCCAACTCATTGGAAAAAACCCTGATGCTGGGAAAGATTGAAGGCAGGAGGAGAAAGGGATGACAGAGGACGAGATGGTTGGATAGCATCACTGACTTGATGGACATGAATTTGAGCAAACTCCGGGAGATGATAAAGAACAGGGAAGCCTGGGGTGCTGCAGTCCATGGAGTCACAAAGAGTCAGCCATGGCTGAGTGACTAAGCAACAACAATCAGTGGTCAGGTAATGTGCAGCTGGACAGTTGTGGGCCTTGAGTACAGAACCTATATTTTCTGAACCAAGAGTTGAAGGACAGAGTATTGAAAGCTGGATGTGTAGGAAACTTGGAACCCATGACTGTTGACCATATGGCTCAGTGAGTGATGGTTTATAGTCTCTTTAGTTGGTGGATAATAGTATAAGCATTGCAGAGGACAGAGCTCCTTCTTTGGTGCCTTCTTGACACCAAAGAGATAACACCAAACAATTTCTTGCTGAAACAGTGGAGTTGCCATTTTGTTTTTCGAAGTTAGTCTGAATTCCAACAGATGGAAAGGCCACAGTGGTTGCAATATATAACCATGGAGAGAGACCTAAACAGAAGCAGAAGATGGTGATTCCCAACCTTGGAAAGCCTAAAGCTTCCCAGAATCCAGCATTTATGGGGAAAAAATTCATGAGTCACACGTTCCATTAAATTCCTTAAACCTATGGGCAGATAGGGTAGGTTAGGCTACATGAGCTATAAACTGTGATGATGGTATACCCTGTCCAATTAAACTGAGTCCATCTGACATATTTGGTGGTCTAGATTATTGGTAATAGGCTGCATGGTGATTAGGGAAAATGACAGTTCGTTCATGTGAATGACTGTAATTAGTATTATTTGCACAAAGAGCCATTTTAAAACACTTGCTTTCTTCTCATTTTTTGAGTCCTCTGGTATTAGGAATCAGAATCACTATTTTTCTCTCAATTCAAGCTCCATTTTCGATCCAGGTCATCGTATATATTATTCTGCAGGGCAGAATCCAGAGTTTCCCCAACATTTTGCCCTCCATTGTCACTCAAGGTCTGAGATTCCTGACACTTTATTTTTGTGATCTTGTGCTCTATCCAACACTCTTCCATCCCTTACACCAAATGTTCTGCACAGGGAAACTTTGTGCTAAGAGGCTTTGATGTGCTTTCTACATGCCCAGGGAAGGAGAGATGTCAAGGGACATTAAGACTAATGGACAAGAGAGGGTCCAGTAAAAATGTTATCTGAAGTTCATGAGGATGCCAATGGCATGGCAGGGAGAGCAGCCAGCCCCAGAATAGGCAGTAGGAGGATGTGCTGTTTGCAGAGAAGTGGAAAACAAAACTGGCTAAAAGTGGTTTGGCTTTTTGTTATCACCATGGAAGAACAATTCTAAACAATTTCATTGGTAAAGTATTCCTCTCCCCTAAAGTCTTTTATTGGTCTAAGTTCTAAACAATTGCTGTGGTTTAGTGTTGAGTCTTCATGCTATATGTATGCTTCAAATCAGAAAATATTAGCTTTTTTCTTTTTAATCTGTATTGGATTCTATATAGAAGTTAATTTGGATAATTCAGTTTTGTAATCACCCAAGGCATACATGGACTCAGCTACATATATTTGTTTTGAGAGTATGTTTTTCATTGTTAAGAAATTTTGGAGCTCATTTGAGGCACAGTTTGTGTGTCAAAACCTTGTGATATCACATATACCTGCGTTAAAAAAACAGATTAAAATAAAGGATGATAGTAGACTGATTATAAAGACAAAGACAAATTGAATATTTCAGTCTATCATTCTGTGTGACCACTTGGGAATTTAATTTTGTTTACAGTTTCTTGACTGTGGACACATTAGAAAGTTGTTAGACTCTATCCCACAGAAACAAATACTTGGATGTATTGCAATATCTGGAACTTATTGTGAAAAACATTTAAATTTCATTTTTATTATTTTAATTTTTCTGACTTTATTGATGTGTAGTTTATGTATATCATTGTATGAATTTAAGGTGTACAATGTGTTGATTTGGTACACTTATATATGCAAAATGATTGCCACCATAGGGTTAGCTAACATGTCCATCACATCACATAACTACCATTCATTTTTTGTGGTTGGAAACATTTAAAATCTACTCTCCTAGCAAGTTTCAAGTATACAGTATTGTATTACTGATTATAATCACCATACTGTACATTAGATCCTCTGAATTTATTTATTATAACTGGAAATTTGTACCCTTTGACTAACATCTCTCCGTAAAAAGTATTTTTAAAGTCTCTGCCAAACTTATTATTGTCTTTAAGATTTTCTCTATTTATGTATCTGTTGCTTTATGCTTCAAAAATAAAATTTTTGAAGTTAAAATTAATAAAATGTGCTTTGATCACCTATAAGCATTGATAGGTTGATAAACCTAGTTGTACTATCTATTGCATGAATATGCAAAAGGATTAGTTTTTAAAGTATAGTTGATGTACAATATTATACAAATTGTGCATGCTGCATGCTAAGTTGCTCCAGTTGTGTCCGACTCTTTGTGACCGTATGGACTGTAGCCTGCCAGACTCCTCTGTCCATGGGATTCTCCAGGCTAGAATATGGAGTGGATTGCCGTGCCCTCCTCCATGGGGTCTTCCAGGCTAGAATATGGAGTGGGTTGCCATGCCCTCCTCCATGGGATCTTCCTGACCCAGGGATTGAACTCACATCTCTTATGTCACCTGCATCGATAGGTGGGTTCTTTACCACTAGCGCCACCTGGGAAGCCTATTATACAAGTTACAGGTGTACAATATAGTGATTCACAAGTTTTAAAGTTTATACTCCATTTATAGTTATTATCATTGGCTATGTTCTCTGTACTGTGCACTATATCCTTATAGCTTTTTTATACATAATCATTTGTACTTCTTAATCCTCTACCCCTATAATGTCCCTCCTCACTTCTCTTTCCTCATTGGTAACCACTAATTTGTCCTCTGTACGTATGAACCTGATTCTTTTTTGTTATAGTCACTAGTTTGTTGTGTTTTTTAGATTCCATATACATGTCATATCATACAGTATTGTCTTTCTCTGTCTGACTTAATTAACTTAGCATAAGACCCTCCAATGCCATCCAAGTTGCTGCAGATGGTAACATTTCATTCTTTTATGACTGAATAGTATACCATGATATGCATGCACCACATTTTCTTTATCCATTCTTCTCTTGATGAACACTTAGGTTGCTTCCATATCTTGGCATTTGCAAATACTGCTCCTATAAACGTTTTTTGAATTCGTGTTTTTGCTCTTTTGGATATATATCTAAGAGAGAAATTGCTTGGTCATATTGTAATTCTGGGGCTTCTTCAGTGGCTCAGCAGTAAAGAATTCACCTGCAATGCAGGAGATGAGGGTTCGATCCCTGGGTTAGGAAGATCCCCTGGAGGAAGGCATGACAACTCACTTCAGTACTTCTGGCTAGAGCATCCCATGGACTGAGGAGCCTGGCAGGCTACAGTCCACAGGGTCACAGGGTCATGTCATGACATGACATGTGACTGAGTATGCATGCATGGTAGTTCTGTTTTTAGTTTTTTTGGAAACTTCCATATTGTTTTTCGTAACTTCTGCACCAATTTACATTCCCACCAACTCTGTATGTGGGTTACTTTTTGTCCGCATCCATGCCAGCATCTGTTATTAGTGTTCTTTTTGATGATCACCATTCTAACAAGTATGAGATGATATCATACAAGTATGATTTGAACTTCCCTAATCATTAGTGATGTTGAGAATCTTTTCATGTGCCTTTTGGACATCTGTATTTCCTCTTTGGGAAAATGTCTATTCAGTTCTTCTGCCTATTTTTAAACTGGGTTTGTTTTTCTGATGTTGAGTTGTAAAAACTGTTTATATATGTTGGATATTAACCCCTTATTGGTCATTGTTCAGTCGCTTAGTCATGTCTGACTCTTTGTGACTCCACAGACTGCAGCACCCCAGGCTTCCCTGTCCTTCACTGTCTCCTGGAATTTGCTCAAACTCACGTGCATTGAGTCGGTGATGCCATTCAACCATCTCATCCTCTGTCACCTCTTCTCCTCCTGCCCTCAATCTTTCCCAGCGTCAGGGTCTTTTCCAGTGAGTCAGTTCTTCACATCAGGTGGCCAAGTTATTGGAACTTCAGCTTCAGCATCAGTCCTTTCAATGAATATTCAGGGTTGATTTCCTTTAGGATTGACTGGTTTGATCTCCTTGCACACCAAGGGACTCTCAAGAGTCTTCTCCAGCACCACAGTTCAAAAACATTAATTTTTTAGTGCTCAGCTTTCTTTATGGTTCAGCTCTCACATCCATACATGACTACTGCAGGAAAAACCATAGCTTTGACTAGAGGACCTTTGTCGGCAAAATGGTCTTTGTTTTTAAATGCCATATCTAAGTTTGTCATACTTTTCTTCCAAGGAGCAAACATTTTTTTTAAATTTCATGGCTGCAGTCACCATCCACAGTGATTTTGGAGCTCCCAAAATAAACTCTGTCACTGTTTCCATTGTTTCCCCATCTATTTGCCATGAAGTGGGATGGGACCTGATGCCATGATCTTCATTTTTAGAATGTGAGTTTTAAACCAACTTTTCACTCTCCTCTTTCACCTTCATCAAGTGGCTCTTTAGTTCCTCTTTGCTTTCTACCATAAGGGTGGTGTCATCTGTGTATCTGAGGTATATTATTTGCACATATTTTCTTCCATTCAGTAGGTTGGCTTTTTGTTTTGTCCATGGTTTCCTTTGCTGTGCAAAATCTTTTAAGTTTGATTAGGTCATATTTGTTTTGTTTCTGTTTTTATTTCCTTTGCTTTAGGAGACAGATCCAAAAATATTGCTATGATTTATGTTATGAGTTATTTTTGTATATGGTGTTAGAAAACATTCTAAATTCATTCTTTAACATGTAGTGGTCCAGTTTTCCCAGCATCACTTATCAAAGAGGCTGACTTTTTTTCCATTGTATATTCTTGCCTGCTTTGTCATAGATTAATTGACCATAGATGCATGGGTTTATTTCTGGGATTTCTGTCCTGCTCCATTAATCTATATTTCTGTTTTTGTGTGATACTATTTTTATGACTAGCTTTGTAGTATAGTTCGAAGTCAGGGAGCCTGATTCCTCCAGTTGTGTTCTTCTTTCCCAGTATTGTTTTGATTATTTTGGATATTTTGTGTTTATATGCAAATTTAAAATTATTTGTTCTAATCCTGTGAAAAATGCAATTGGTGTTTTGATAAGGATTGTATTGAATTTTGGAAAGTATGGACTTCAACAAACAATTCTTTTAATCCAAGAGTATGGTATATCTTTCCATTTATTTGTGTTTTCAGTTTCTTTCGTCAGTGCCCTATAGTTTTCAGAGTATAGGTTTTTTTCCTCCTTAGGTAAGTTTATTTCCAGTACTTTATTCTTTTCGATGTGATGGTAACTGAGATTCTTTCCTTAATTTCTCTTTCATTGTTAAGGTATAAAAATGCAACAAATTTTTGTATATTAATTTTGTATCCTGCAACTTTATAGAATTCATTGATGAGCCCCAGTAGTTTTCTGGGGGATGTCTTTGGGATTTTCTATGTTTAGTATTATGTCATCTACTAACAGTGACAGCTTTACTTCTTTTCCAATTTGGATTCCTTTTACTCCTCTATTTGATGTTGCTAGGACTTTCAATACTGTGTTGAATAAGAGTGGTGAGAGCAGAGAGTCGTCTTGCTCCTGATCTTAGAGGAAATGCTTTCATCTTTTCAGTGTTGAGTATAATGTTAGCTATAGGCTTGTCATATATGACCCTTATTTTGTGGAGATGGGTTCTCTCTAGACCCACTTTCTGGAGGGTTTTTATCCTAAATGGATATTGAAGTTTGTCAGAAGCTTTTTCTGAATCTATTGAGATGATCATATGGTTTTTATTCTTCAATTTGTTAACATGGTATATCATGCTGGCTAATTTGTGGGTATTGTAAAATCCTTGAATCCCTGGGACAAATCCAGCTTGATCTTGATCATGGTGTATGATCTTTTTAATGTATTGCTGGATTCAGTTTGCTAAAATTTTGTTGAGGATTTTTGCATCTTATTCATCAGTGATATAGGCTTGTAATTTTCTTTTTTTTATGGTATCTTTTGTCTGGTTTTGGGATCAAGGTGATGCTGACCTCATCAAATGAGTTTAGAAGTGTTCCTTCCTCTGCAGTTTTTTGGAATCGTTTCAGAAGGATAGGTATTAACTCTTCTCTAAATGTTTGGTAGAAATCATCTGTGAAGCTATGTGGTCCTGGTCTTTTGCTTGTTAGGAGTTTTTAAATCACAGATTCAATTTCAGTACCTGTAGTTCATCTGTTCATATTTTCTATTTCTTTCTGCTTCGGTCTTGGGAGATTGAACCTTTCTAAGAATTTGTACATTTTCTATAGATTGTCCATTGTATTGGCATATAGGTGTTCATAGTAGTCTCTTACAAGCCTTTGTATTTCTGTGGTGTCAGTTGTAACTCCTCCTTTTTCATTTCTGATTTTATTGATTTGAGGCTCTCCCTTTTTTCTCACACACCAGCAAAATAATGCTTAAAATTCTCCAAGCTATGCTTCAACAGTACGTGAACTAAGAAATTCCAGATGTTCAAACTGAATTTAGAAAAGGCAGAGGAATCAGAGATCAAATTGCCAACATCCGTTGGACCATAGGAAAAACAACAGAATGCCAGAAAAATATCTACTTCTGCTTTATTGACTATGCCAAAGCCTTTGACTGTGTGGATCCCCAAAAAACTGTGGACCATTCCGAAAGAGATGGGAATACCAGACCACCTTACCTGCCTCCTGAGAAACCTGTATGCAGGTCAAGAAGCAGCAGTTAGAACCAGACATAGAACAACAGTTCAGTTCAGTTCAGTCGCTCAGTCGTGTCCGACTCTTTGCGACCCCATGAATCCCAGCATGCCAGGCCTCCCTGTCCATCACCAACTCCTGGAGTTCACTCAGACTCATGTCCATCGAGTCCGTGATGCCATCCAGCCATCTCATCCTCGGTCGTCCCCTTCTTCTCCTGCCCCCAATCCCTCCCAGCATCAGAGTCTTTTCCAATGAGTCAACTCTTCGCATGAGGTGGCCAAAGTACTGGAGTTTCAGCTTTAGCATCATTCCTTCCAAAGAAGTCTCAGGGTTGATCTCCTTCAGAATGGACTTGTTGGATCTCCTTGCAGTTCAAGGGACTCTCAAGAGTCTTCTCCAACACCACAGTTCAAAAGCATCAATTCTTCGGCGATCAGCCTTCTTCACAGTCCAACTCTCACATCCATACATGACTACTGGAAAAACCATAGCCTTGACTAGACGGACCTTAGTCGGCAAAGTAATGTCTCTGCTTTTGAATATGCTATCTAGGTTGGACATAACTTTTCTTCCAAGGAGTAAGCGTCTTCTAATTTCATGGCTGCAGTCACCATCAGCAGTGATTTTGGAGCCCAAAAAAATAAAGTCTGGCACTGTTTCCACTGTTTCCCCATCTATTTCCCATGAAGTGATGGGACCAGATGCCATGATCTTCGTTTTCTGAATGTTGAGCTTTAAGCCAACTTTTTCACTCTCCTCTTTCACTTTCATCAAGAGGCCTTTTAGCTCCTCTTCACTTTCTGCCATAAGGGTGGTGTCATCTGCATATCTGAGGTTATTGATATTTCTCCC
>SJYT01057433.1:128501-141404 GCA_006410635.1 Cephalophus harveyi
TCATTCCTTCCAAAGAAATCCCAGGGCTGATCTCCTTCAGAATGGACTGGTTGGATCTCCTTGCAGTCCAAGGGACTCTCAAGAGTCTTCTCCAACACCACAGTTCAAAAGCATCAATTCTTCGGCACTCAGCCTTCTTCACAGTCCAACTCTCACATCCATAGGTGACCACAGGAAAAACCATAGCCTTGACTAGACGGACCTTAGTCGGCAAAGTAATGTCTCTGCTTTTGAATATACTGTCTAGGTTGGTCATAACTTTTCTTCCAAGGAGTAAGCGTTTTTTAATTTCATGGCTGCAGTCACCATCTGCAGTGATTTTGGAGCCCCCCAAAATAAAGTCTGACACTGTTTCCACTGTTTCCCCATCTATTTCCCGTGAAGTGATGGGACCAGATGCCATGATCTTCATTTTCTGAATGCTGAGCTTTAAGCCAACTTTTTCACTCTCCACTTTCGTGTATATGTTAATTCCAATCTCTCACTTCTTCCCACCCTCCCCTTCTGCACTTAATAACCATAACTTTGGTCTCAGATCTGTGACTTTATTTCTGCTTTGCCAATAAATTCATCTGTACCATTTTCTAGATTCCAAATATAAGCAAAATTATATGATATTTGTTTTTCTTTCTGACTTACTTCACTGTATTACAATCTGTACATTCATCCATGTCTCTGCAATGGCATTATTTCCTTCCTTTCTATGACTGAGTAGTATTTCACTATATATATGTACTACATCTTTTTTTAAAATCTGTTCCTCAGTACATTCAGGTTGTTTCCATGCCCTGGTTATTGTAAATAGTGCTGCTTGGGATGTTTTCTTAAAACACATGGGAGACTCTAAAGGGTTTTAGGCAGATGCTGTGGTTGGATGTGAGTTGAGAAGATCACTCTGGATGCTCCCTGGAGGTTGGAATAGGGAGGGGGGATAGTGGCAGTGAGGAGGTGCTTTGGAGGCCATGGAAGAAGGGAAGGGAAGAGAATAGCTGACTCAGGGTTTTGATGGTGATGGGCAGCAGTAGGCACTTTTAAGACATTTTGAAGACACAGAATTGACAGACTTGGATTTGGGTGAGGGAGCGGGAAGAATAAAAAATTATTGCCAATTTTCTAGGATCACTATCGGAGGGATGATTTTGCCCCTTACTGGGAGAAGGCACCTTAGAGGAATAACCACCTTGAGGGGGAAGATTTTGAGCTCACTCCACACTTAGAATGTCAGTAGAATTGCCAAATATAGTAACATCAAGTGGACAATTTGGAGTGAGGAGTGCTGTGCTGTGTTTAGTCACTCAATCGTGTCCAGCTCTTTGCTACCCCATGAACTGTAGCCCACCAGGCTCCTCTGTCTATGGGGATTCTCCAGGCAAGAATACTGGAGTGGGTTGCCATGCTCTCCCTGAGGGGATCTTCCCAACCCAGGGATCAAACCCAGGTCTCCTGCATTGCAGGTGGGATTCTTTAATGGGAGTGAGGGGTGAAGTCTGGGCTATTGGTGTATAAATGCTTTGGTTTTGACCTGATCTGGGCAGACAAATTTTCTAGAATGAAAAATACTGCTTGCAGACCTACTTTTCTGTGCAATTGAGTCTATAGTGATTCCAGTCTATGGTCTCCAAATAGATTTTGGAAGAGAGGAACGTATGACCCTGGTGACAAGGGTGCAATAATGGTGAAGAATGACTGAGAGCATTCTGAGTTTTCCAGAAGGACACTCAGGCAGAAAGGTAGCAGCTGCTCAGTCTTCTCCATGGAGCAGATCTTCCATTATTGAACCTGAAAAATGAGCCTAAGGCAGAAACAACAGAGTCTTTCCTTATTCTATTCAGTAGATCAGGCTCCTTTTGTTTGCAGTTCCATTGGACTTAAGTTGAAATTACCTCCAGTACTAAATTTTTCTAGTGGTATTCGTTTTTATTTTCTTCTGTTGTAGTGTGGCATATTTTAAGGGGGGTTTGGAAAGCTAGGTCTGAGATTGCCAGATAGACATAGCTTTTAACCAGTAGTCAATTTTCTTATTTTCTTTTTTTAAATTTTGATTAAAATTTTTTTAATTAAAATATAGTTGATTTACAATGTTGTGTTAATTTCTGCTATACAGCAAAGTGACTCAGCTATATATATATATTCACACACACACACACACATATATATATACATTTCTTTTTTCATATTCTTTTCCATTATGGTTTATCATAGGATATTGAATATAGTTCCCTGTGCTATATAGTAAGACCTTGTTGTTTAACTATGCTATTTTCTGATTAAAGGAAATAATTTTGTATTCAGTTGATCTGTATAACCATATCACCTCTATCTTGTTTAGGACATATTCTTTTATTTAATTGAATGAAGGATTCTTTAAATTCTGTAGTGCTTTACAGTTTTCATAAGTTTCACACACACAATTTCGTGTAATACCATAATAGCTGTTTTCTCCCCCACCCCCATGTTGCCCTTCTCCCATCTCTACTGGTAATCACTAGTTTGTTCTCTAAATCTGTGTCTGCTTCTTTCTTGTTTTATTCACTAGTTGGTTGTACTTTTTTAGATTCCACATATAAGTGAGATCATACAGTATTTATTTTTATCTGACTTATTTTATTTAGCATAATGCCCACCAAGTCCATCCATGTTGGTGCAAATGGCAAAATTTTATTCTTTTTTATGGCCAAGTAGTTGTGTGTGTGTGTGTTTGTATCACACATCATCTTTATCCATTCATTGGTTGATGGACAGTTAGGTTTCTTTTGCACATTGGCAATTGTAAATAATGCCAGTAGGAATACTGGGGTGCATATATATTTTTTCAAATTAGGGCTTATTCTTTTAAATCTAATCAAAAACGTATGAAAATAATACTATATTTTAAATAATTTCTGCAATTTTTTAAAGATAGAAAATGAAAGAGTTAGAACTCAACAACTTCTTTAGTTTTTATTTATTTATTTAATAATTATTTATTTAATAATTATTTATTTAATATTTATTTATTTATTTATGTGGCTGCACCGATCTTAGTTGCAGCATGCAGGATCTAGTTCCTGATCAGGGATGGATCCTAGGCCTGCCTGCACTGGGAGTGCCAGTTGGGGTCTTAATTGCCAGGAAAGTCCTAACTTTGTAGTTTTTAACGTTTCTGTTTATAATGGATCAATGTTTAGCATGAATGAGACGTTCTGTTTTACCCCATTGAATATTTAGGATCCAGAATAAAGATAACAGTAATATAATGGACTATTATGTTTTCTGCAAATCAGAGAATTTGGTATTATATTTTAAAAACAGAGGTCTTGGTATTTAGGACAGGAGCCTGGCAGGCTGTGGTTCATAGGGTCACAATGCCTGCCTGCACTGGGAGTGCCAGTTGGGGTCTTAATTGCCAGGAAAGTCCTAACTTTGTAGTTTTTAACGTTTCTGTTTATAATGGATCAATGTTTAGCATGAATGAGACGTTCTGTTTTACCCCATTGAATATTTAGGATCCAGAATAAAGATAACAGTAATATAATGGACTATTATGTTTTCTGCAAATCAGAGAATTTGGTATTATATTTTAAAAACAGAGGTCTTGGTATTTAGGACAGGAGCCTGGCAGGCTGTGGTTCATAGGGTCACAAAGAGCTGGACACAACTGAACTGAAGTGACTTAGCATTCAGGCAGTCAGTTAAGACATAAGAACCGTTCAAGGATAAGCAAGCTGTGGTACATATACACAGTGGAGTATTACTCGGCCATTAAAAAGAATACATTTGAATCAGTTCTAAGGAGGTGGATGAAACTGGAGCCGATTATACAGAGTGAAGTAAGCCAGTCTTTCAACGTAATTCGTAATTAGTGTCTAATTCAGTTGTTTGGGAGATAGCACAGGCTCTAGGCACATGGGCTCAGTAGTTGTGGAGCTTGGGCTAAGTTGCTCCCGGACATGTAGAATCTTCGAGACCAGGGATCAAAACCACGTCCCCTGCATTGGCAGGCAGATTCTTACCACTGGACCACCAAGGAAGTCCTTAAAGAACTTCTGGTCCTAAAGGACAGATATGCATGCTTGAGCACAAAAGGGTGAACCAAGTGATGGAATGAGCTGGATGTGTACTAAATGGGGAAGCAGCCAAGCCTTGCATCCTACATGGAAGAGCTGGATTTATGGTTTTGGCAGGGCTGGGAGCAGGAGAAGTGGCCAGATGGAAAGGGCTCTTTAAAATCACCTTAGTGACTGGATCAAGTGATTTGCTAACAAAATTCCCAATTTGGTACTAAAAATGAGGATTTTTATGATTGAAAAATTTTATGAGTAAAATTAGAAGCCATTAAAAGCAACATTTAGATCCAAATGACTTCACTTAACGAAGGGCCAAAATGTCTTTGTGGATCATAGTTGCTAATGTGAATTGTACCCAGAGATGAATCTGGAGCCAGAACAGACCGAAGTCCAGTTATTGCCTGCATCAAGACAGTACCTCTAAGTGAAGCAGCTGCTGTGCTCCAAACCTCCTAGCATTTTCAGCTGTTTTCAAGGGTAGCTGTGAGGAGGGAGAATTCAATCCTGGCAGTGATTCTTTCAGTGGTATTATAGATTCAAGGTAAAAGTGTATGGACAAATAAGCTTTGGAAACATTGAGTAAAACAAAGTTAAGCAAAGTTTTCTACTACAGAACCTCTCTAAATCTTTTTTATTGAGTTATAATTTACATACCATACACTTCACTTGCTTTACTTGTTCAATTCAGTGATATTTGGTATATTTACAGAGTTGTGTAACTCTCCACAAGCATAGAATTTTTGTTTGTTTGTTTTTAACTGCATGGCATATGGGATCTTAGTTCCCCAACCAGGGATTGAACCTGCCTCACCTTCAATGGAAGCACAGAGTCTTAACCACTGGACTGCCAGGAAGTCCCTTTCTCTAAGATATTAATACACTTACATGGATTGTAAACTTTAAGAATATTTCCCAAGTTTATTTGTACACTAAACCCTTTTTCCTAGAGCATCTTCTAAGAGTTGTATTCCACATAGTATGCTTTGGGAAACATTTCATTGGACAAATCCTTAACTGGGCTTCCTTGGTGGCTCAGATGGTAAAGAATCCACCTGTAATGTGAGAGACCTGGGTTCGATCCCTGGGTTGGGAAGGTCCCCTGGAGGAGGGCATGGCAGCTCACTCCAGTATTCCTCCCTGAAGAGTCCCATGGACAGAGAAGTCTGGTGGGCTACAGTCCATGGGGTCGCAAAGAGTCAGACACAACTGAGCACCTATAAGCTATAACTGGGGTGTGTGCATCTCAGTTGCTCAGTAATATCCTATTTTTTGTGACCCCATGGACTTGGATGTGTCAGAGATTTATTGGGTGTCCCTCCCAGGAAAGAATAAAGGGGAAAGGAGGAGAGAAGAGCTTCAGACTGTGATGTGGATCTGATCCCTGGGAAAGGAGAGAAGGAAGGAAGTGAAGGTGGGAGGAAGGAGGATTATGTAGGAAAAGCCTCAGGTTGTAGCACAGTCCTGAGAAAGACTTGACCAGACTGATGGGTCCCAAAGCAAAAGCTGCACATTGGAAGAATTCCGTCTCGAATGGGTGCCCTCACTGTGGAAACCATACAGGGGAAGGTTGACCTTGACTTAGGTCCCAAGTGTGGTGGCTAGATGTTCCTCTCACTAGGTTCTCTTGAAGAGGATCTGAGAGGCTCATCTCTGTGGCCACCACCTAGGTTAACTTCCCCAAAATTAAATATTGGATTACCATTATAATTATCTCAGCCCTAGCATTTATACCTTGACATTGGACCTTGGCCCAGGTCCCCACAGCCCTGTAGAAGAGGCTGACATTTCTTCATAATTGGGAAATCCTTTTGCTATTGAAAGACTCTTATCCCAAATGGGCATTGAGTGGAGGAGCTTTTAGATGGTCCCAGAAGATGCAATTCTTTATGAATAGGTTGAAGGAATTCTATCATGGGCTTACAGGCAGGCTTGCTTACAATGAAATAACAGTACAATAGATGTGTGGTGTTGCAAGGATAGTAGCACTGTCGTAACTCCAGGGTTTATTATTATAAACATGATTCCTGTTCTTGGTAAATTCCAGCAGAGAGAGGAGAAAGCAGAATTTCAGCAAGTTTGAATTCAGGCTTATTCCTTTCCTGGCCTTGGACTTGGTTGTTGAAACATGGCTATTGGAAAGTTCAGTGCACTTTCTGAAGGATATGAATGTATTATCAGAAGTGATGACCTGCACAATAGATTTCTCTGTTCTCCTCTGTGGTTGCTTCTAGGCAGAGATCTATTTTGATTCAGCAAAGCAAAATGGAGCATTTGCCTATGACTGTATTCCCAAACCCCCCAAATCAATTGTGATTATGCCACCGTGATGGTTAATTCTATGTATCAACTTAGATGGGCCATGGTACCTAGATATTTGGTCAAACTCCAGTCAATTTGTTGCTGTGGAGCTATTTTTAGCTGTGAGTAACATTTAAATCCTTAGACTTCAAGTAAAGCAAGAGTGTTCTCCATAATATGGGTGAAAGTGAAAGTTGCTCAGTCATGTCCAACTCTTTGTGACCCCATGGACTATACAGTCCATGGAATTCTCCAGGCCAGAATACTGGAGTGGGTAGCCTTTTTCTTCTCCAGGGGATCTTCCTAAACCAGGGATCAAACTCAGGTCTCTCACATTGCAGGTGTATTCTTTACCAGCTGAGCCACAAGGAAAGCCCAAGGATACTGGAGTGGGTAGCCTATCCCTTCTCTAGTGGATCGTCCCAACCCAGGAATCAAACTGGGGTCTCCTGCATTGCAGGTGGATTATTTACCAAGTGAGCTATCAGAGAAGCCCTAATGTGGATGGGTCTCATCTAATTAGTCGAAGGTCTCAAGAGGAAAAGACTGCAATTTCCCAGGAAGGAGGGAATTCCACCTCCAGATTGCCTTTGGACTACAGCTAAAGCAACAACGATCTACCTACTCTATAGGATTTGAACTGACCAGTACCTACAGTCATGTAAGCCAGTCCCTTAAAATAAATCTGTCTCCATGTCTCCCAAGCCCTCCCCCTCTACACACACACACACACACACACACACACACACACAGACACACACACACACACACACAGTGTATTGGTTCTGTTTCTCTGGAGAACCCTGCTCATTATAGCCTCTTAACAGAGAAGAGCCATGGTACACGGCATCCTAAATGGTGACTCATTCAAGTAGTTGGTATTTTACTTTGAAAAGCACTATCTGCCCCTCCCACTCTGGTGTCATTTCTAACGATGAAAAACCTAAATAATAATAGTAGGAGTGGGAACGATCGCAGTCAGAGTACCCTGGTGGGGTCCTTACTGAGTGCCTGGCATTGTTCCAGGCACTTCCCATGTATTAACACTTTGAGTTCGCACTTAGCTAATCTGTGAAATGAGTATGGCTCTTCACATTTTACACATGAGAAAACCGAGGCACAGAGAGGTTATTCAGCTTGTTCAAGGGCCATAGCTAGGAAGTAGCAGAGCCAGAATGTCCCCAGGACTCAAGAGCCTGTGCTCTTACCCACTGCAGACTGTCACCTTTATTTTGTTTTTTGCTTTGTTCATAAGTACTTTATTTTTATCTTTATTTTATATTGAAGTGTTTGTTGTTGTTTAATCACTAAGTTGTGTCTAATTCTTTTGCTACCATGGACTGTAGCTTGCCAGACTCCTCTGTCCATGGGATTTCCCAGGCAAGGATACTGGAGTGGGTTGCTGTTTCCTTCTCCAGGGGAACTTCCTGACCCAGGGACTGAACTTGTGTCTCCTGCATTGGCAGGCGGATTCTTTACCACTGAGCCACCAGGGAAGCCACATATTGCAGTATAGTTGATTAATAATGTTGTGTTAGTTTCAGGTGTACAGTGCAGTGACTATTTTACTAAGGGAAGTAAGTCATTCAGAGAAAGACAAGTATCATATGATATCGCTCATATGAGGAATCAAAAAAAATGATACAAATGAATTTTTTTACTAACAGAAGTAGACTCACAGACTTAGAGAATGAACTTTTGGTTAGCAGGGGAGAAGATAGGGGAAGGGATAGAATGAGATCTTGGGATTGACATATACACACTGCTGCTGCTGCTAAGTTGCTTCAGTCGTGTCTGATTCTGTGCGACCCCATAGACGGCAGCCCACCAGGCTCCCCCGTCCCTGGGATTCTCCAGGCAAGAACACTGGAGTGGGTTGCCATTTCCTTCTCCAATACATGAAAGTGAAAAGTGAAAGTGAAGTCTCTCAGTCATGTCCGATTCTTAGAGACCCCATGGATTGTAGCCTACCAGGCTCCTCTGTCCATGGGATTTTCCAGGCAAAAGTTCTGGAGTGGGTTGCTATTGCTTTCTCACACACTACTATATGTAAATAGATAACCAGCAAGGACCTATTGTATAGCACAGAGAACTCTGCTCAATATTCTGTAATAACCTAAATGGGAAAAGAACTTGAAAAGGGATACATGAAAAATGCATTTTAATCAGGGATCTGAATCTTCTTAATGCCTATGAACATCTAAAAATGTTTTTAAATGAATTAAATAAAACATATAGATACAAAAGACACTAATAATATTGTTACCAAACTATTGAATATGGTTGCAAAACTGTTAAAAATAAATTACGATGTAGTAATATAGGTGCTTTGTTATTGACATCATACTGAAACGGAGCAGGACTCTATGATCTTTGCCCCCCATCATGTCTTCTGCCTGGCTTTTGCCTGTGTAAAACTTTGGTCAAAGAATAAGTTTAATCGGAGAAGTGAGAAATGCTGAAATAAAGGAAAACAGTCAAAGGAGACAAAACAATAATGATGCAGTCATTAAGCACAGTCAAGGACCTTTAGTTCTTTCTCAAGGGCTATAGATAATATTCTAAGCCATATCCTGCGAGCTATCTTACAGATACTAAAACCTCAGGTGGAAAGTTAGCTACATGATGACCAGACTGTACCCAGGACTTGATCTGCCACAATTCCCAGAAGTGACTGCAAAGAAATGGAAAGAAGTGTACCCCAGAACTGAAGATTAACTGTGCCCAAAACATTCAAGATGATGCTAGTCAGACCAGTGATGACCAATTTGAAGATGACTGTTAGAAATGACTATACTGTTTGTGAAAGTCGGCCCCCCCACCCCAACTCTGTCTATAAATGCTCTCACCTCTGTTTGTCAGGGGCAGGGGAGTTGGCCTTTGGACAGATGTATGCCACCCGCCCCTAAGTTGCTGGGATCTGAAATAAAGCAAACTTTCCTTTCCACCAACCTGGCCTGTTTACTGGCTTTTGAGTGAAGTTCAGCTGGAATCCCCACAGATACCTTCCAGTATTTTTACTGGAAGATATCTGTGATACCTTAGCAGTGAGTCTCATAACAATATTTCAAAGTAGTAACTAGGAATCTTTTGAACTCTCAGATAACTATCGTGATGTCAAAATAGATGATATTGCAACTGGTCATAGACTCCTCAGTATTGATGAATAGTATTGTTGATTATTGCCAACATTTATACTTGATGAACATCTTCAATTTCAGTTAGAAGACAGTGAAAATAAAGATGCAATGTTTTTCCATGCAAGTTTCATGAATGCCATGTTAAGAACAATTGTTTTTAAAAAGTTTCCATATATTTCTAGGTAGAGACCAAAGAAAGGCAATGCCAAAGAATGCTCAAACTACTGCACAATTACATGCTAGTAAAGTAATGCTCAAAATTCTCCAAGCCAGGCTTCAGCAATACATGAACCGTGAACTTCCAGATGTTCAAGCTGGTTTTAGAAAAGGCAGAGGAACCAGAGATCAAATTGCCAACATCTGCTGGATCATGGAAAAAGCAAGAGAGTTCCAGAAAAACATCTATTTCTGCTTTATTGACTATCCCAAAGCCTTTGACTGTGTGGATCACAATAAACTGTGGAAAATTATGAAAGAGATGGGAATACCAGACCACCTGACCTGCCTCTTGAGAAACCTATATGCAGGTCAGGAAGCAACAGTTAGAACTGGACATGGAACAACAGACTGGTTCCAAATAGGAAAAGGAGTACCTCAAGGCTGTATATTGTCACCCTGCTTATTTAACTTATATGCAGAGTACATCATGAGAAATGCTGGGCTGGATGAAGCACAAGCTGGAATCAAGATTGCCAGGAGAAATTTCAATAACCTCAGATATGCAGATAACACCACCCTTATGGCAGAAAGCAAAGAAGAACTAAAGAGCCTCTTGATGAAAGTGAAAGTGGAAAGTGAAAAGTTGGCTTAAAGCTCAACATTCAGAAAACGAAGATCATGGCATCCGGTCCCATCACTTCATGGGAAATAGATGGGGAAACAGTGGAAACAATGTCAGACTTTATTTTTGGGGGCTCCAAAATCACTGCAGATGGTGACTGCAGCCATGAAATTAGAAGACGCTTACTCCTTGGAAGAAAAGTNATGGGGAAACAGTGGAAACAGTGTCAGACTTTATGTTTTGGGGCTCCAAAATCACTGCAGATGGTGATTGAAGCCATGAAATTAAAAGACGCTTACTCCTTGGAAGGAAAGTTATGCCAACCTAGACAGCATATTAAAAAGCAGAGACATTACTTTGCCAACAAACGTCCATCTAGTCAAAGCTATGGTTTTTTCCAGTAGTCATGTATGGAAGTGAGAGTTGGACTGTGAAGAAGGCTGAGTGCCAAAGAATTGATGCTTTTGAACTGTGGTATTGGAGAAGACTCTTGAGAGTCCCTGGGACTGCAAGGAGATCCAACCAGTACATTCTAAAGGAGATCAGTCCTGAGTGTTCTTTGGAAGGAATGATGCTAAAGCTGAAACTCCAGTATTTTGGCCACCTCATGGGAAGAGTTGACTCATTGGAAAAGACTCTGATGCTGGGAGGGAATGGGGGCAGAAGAGAAAGAGACGACCGAGGATGAGATGGCTGGATGGCATCACTGACTCAATGGATGTGAGTTTGAGTGAACTCCAGGAGTTGATGATGGACAGGGAGGCCTGGCTTGCTTCAGTTCACGGGGTTGCAAAGAGTTGGACCCAACTGAGCGAGTGAAATGAACATGGAGAAGAGAAGAGGGTTGAGGGAGATAGAGGTGACCAGGAGAAGAAGTGGGGGAATCAAAAGGGGAGAGAGCAAGCTAGCCAGTAATCACTTCCCTATGTGCTCTCACAGTCTGGATCCCTCAGAGGTGCTCACTGAGTTACACAGAGAAGAAAAGAGGGAGGAAAGAGACAGGGGTGGCCAGGAGGATAAAAGGGGGAATCAAAAGGAGAGAGACAGATCCAGCCAGTAATCAGTTCCCTAGGTGTTCTCCACAGCCCAAAACACACAAAAAGATTCACAGAGTTGGGTAGAGAAGAAAAGGGGGAGAGGGGAGATAGAGGTGACCTGGTGGAGAAAAAGGAGAGTCAAAAGGGGGAAAGAGAAATCAGGCCAGTGATCTTGCTCCCAAGTAAAAATGGATACTGAAGATTGGGTTCTTAAAGGTACAAAGTTGATAACAAATACCAAAAAGCAAAGATTAAAAATCTTGAGTAGATGCTAGATTCTCAAAAATACAATATTAAAAACAAAAACAAAACAAACCCCCCAAAACAAGCAAACAAACAAACAAACAAACAAGTGACAGAAATTATAAAGATATATATATGAAGTTTGCTTTAAAATTAGGGTCTTGCTTTTTTTTGCAAGATAATAGGTTTTAAAAATGAAAATTAAAGGAGTATGGGGACTTAAAATAACAATAAAATAAAATAATTATTTAATATTAAAAAAAAATATAAGACTTTCTCAGGAACTGTTGCAGACAGTGTGGGGTCAGTTCATTTTCAGATAGTTCCTTGGTCTGGCTTGTACTTCTCATGCTCTATAGGCCCCTTCCTATGCAGTCGGTGCTAACTACAGGGTTTTAATCTATTGCCCCTGTCACTTCTAAAGCGGTTCCCTCTGTTTATGTTAGCTTCTTCTGTTTGCTGCTCTCTTCAGTGTCTAATTTCTGCCCTGACACAAGGGGCACGGTGGTGGTCACTCTTTTTTAGGCTTACTTGTTCAGTCATGCTTTGTGGAGGGAGGAACACTGCAAACAAATATCACTGGCATATGTTCACCATGATTCAGCCACACTGGGTTTGCCCCTGCTCATGGCGTGTGTGCTTTCCAAGTCTACACTGCTCAGACTCTAGGTTGCTCTGCTGGGGACTGTCTGATGCGGGCCCTGGCTTGCATGCACTTCCCAGGTCTAAGCCACTCAGGTTCAGGTTCTCGGTTACTCCACAAAGGCGCAGACTCTGTTGGGCCTCCGTTTTGCACCCATGCCAGGTCTGAGCAGCTCAGGTGAGCAGGTCCTTGGCGCACGTAGTCTCCCCAGTTGAAGGCTATGACTTATCCCCTCCCCCTTCCCAGCCGCTCGGGTTTTCTGGGTGTACAACGGGTGCACCCTTCTCTCCTTTGGGAACTGACCTCTGGCTACAACCCTCCCAGCAGATGGCGACCATCCAGAATCCCAAGAAGCCTTGGTTAGCAACGAAGTCTGCTTGCAGTTTGGTATAGGATGCCTTTCTGGGGCTGCGATTGCCCCCTTCCAGCTCTGGCTGCCCTTGCCTGCCTGTCTCCAGTGGGGGATGGGCTGGTCCACAGCCGGCTAGCTCTGCTCAGTCCTTTGTTTTGTGAGCCTGACTGGTCGTGGTTAGGGCTTTAAAATATATATATATATATATATATATATATATATAAATTTATTTAATTGGAGGTTAATTACTTTACAATATTGTATTGGTTTTGCCATACATCAACATGAATCCACCACAGGTATATACGTGTTCACCATCCTGAACCCCCCTCCCTACTCCCTCCCTGTACCATCCCTCTGGGT
>SJYT01057433.1:141557-272545 GCA_006410635.1 Cephalophus harveyi
TTTAATTGGAGGTTAATTACTTTACAATATTGTATTGGTTTTGCCATACATCAACATGAATCCACCACAGGTATATACGTGTTCACCATCCTGAACCCCCCTCCCTCCTCCCTCCCCATACCATCCCTCTGGGTCATCTCAGTGCACCAGCCCCAAGCATCCAGAATCATGCATTGAACCTGGACTGGTGATTTGTTTCATATGTGATATTATACATGTTTCAATGCCATTCTCCCAAATCATCCCACCCTTTCCCTCTCCCACAGAGTCCAAAAGCCTGTTCTATACATCTGTGTCTCTTTTGTTGTCTCACATACAGGGTTATCATTACCATCTTTCTAAATTCCATATATATGCATTAGTACACTGTATTGGTGTTTTTCTTTCTGGCTTACTTCACTCTGTATATTAGGCTTCAGTTTCATCCACCTCATACACAAAAATAAATTCAAAATGGATTAAAGATCTAAACATAAGACCAGAAACTATAAACATCCTAGAGGAGAACACAGGCAAAACACTCTCTGACATAAATGGTTAGGGCTTTTTGCTGGGTTGCGGAATAGGTATCCCACAGTCTGGTTTGCTATCTCAAGCTAGTTCCCTGAGATTGCTCTCAGGGCATTCAGGCCTGGTCCTTATCCTGCTGCCCGCCCCTCCCTGTCCTTCTCCCACTTGCTAGTGGGGGATGCGAGCATCAGGGCTGCTACACTGCTGGGAGCTGCTGTTGGGCACGTAACCTGTGGGTTTTAATTATTTATTTATTTTTCCTTCTGGTTATTTTGCCCTCTGAGATTCCAAGGCTCACCACAGACCCGCCGGAGAGAGTATTTCCTGATGTTTGGAAACCTCTCTCTTTTTTTTCCCTTCTTATTTTTTTTAAATATAAATTTATTTATTTTAATTGGAGGCTAATTACTTTTAAATATTGTATTAGTTTTTGCCATATATCAACATGAATCTGCCATGGGTGTACACGTGTTCCCCCTACTGAACCCCACTTCCATCTCCCTCCCCATACCACTGAAACATGTATAATGTCATCTGTGAAACAAATCATCAGTCCAGGTTCGTTGCATGATACAGGATGCTCGGGGCTGGTGCACTGGGATGACTTCTCTCTTTTTTAAGACTCCATTCCTGGGACAGATCTCCATCCTACTTCTTTTGTCTCTCTTTTTATGTTTTATATTTTGTCCTATTTCCTTTTGAAGACAATGGGCTGCTTTTCTGGGTGCTTGATGTCCTCTGCCAGCATTCAGAAATTGTTCTGTGGAATTTGCTCAGTGCTCAAATGTTCTTTCGATGAATTTGTAGGGGAGAAAGTGGTCTCCCCATCCTATTCGCCCACCATCTTAGGACCGCCTCAGGATCTTTTACATTATACAAAGTTAAAATTTTTTTGTTCTAGTTCTGTGAAAATTTTCATATGATCCTGTCATCCCACTCCTGGTCATATAACCAGAGAAAACAATAATTCAAAAAGATACACCCCAGTGTTCATTGCAGCTCTATCTACAATAGCAAAAACATGGAGGCAAACTATTTGTCCTCTAACAGACAAAAAATGTGGTATATTTATAGAATGTAATAGTTCAGTTCAGTTCAGTCGCCCACTCATTTCCGACTCTTTGCGACCCCATGAATTGCAACATGTCAGGCCTCCTTGTCCATCACCAGATCCCGGAGTTCACTCAGACTCACCTTCATTGAGTCTGTAATGCCATCCAATCATCTCATCCTCTGTCATCCCCTTCTCCTCCTGCCCCCAATCCTTCCCAGCAACAGAGTCTTTTCCAATGAGTCAACTCTTCGCATGAGGTGGCCAAAGTACTGGAGTTTCAGCTTCAGCATCAGTCCTTCCAAAGAAATCCCAGGGCTGATCTCCTTCAGAATGGACTGGTTGTATCTCCTTGCAGTCCAAGGGATTCTCAAGAGTTTTCTCCAACACTATAGTTCAAAAGCATCAATTCTTTGGCGCTCAGCCTTCTTCACAGTCCAACTCTCACATCCATACATGACCATAGGAAAAACCATAGCCTTGACTAGACAGACCTTAGTCGGCAAAGTAAAGTCTCTGCTTTTGAATATGCTATCTAGGTTGGTCATAATTTTTCTTTCAAGGAGTAAGCTTCTTTTAATTTCATGGCTGCAGTCACCATCTGCAGTGATTTTGGAGTCCCAAAAAATAAAGTCTTACACTGTTTCCACTGTTTCTCCATCTATTTTCCATCAAGTGATGGGACCAGATGCCATGATCTTCGTTTTCTGAATGTTGAGATTTAAGCCAACTTTTTTGCTTTCTTCTTTCACTTTCATCAAGAGGCCTTTGAGCTCCTCTTCACTTTCTGCCATAAGGAGAAAGGTGCCATAAGGTGTCATCTGCATATCTGAGGTTATTGATATTTCTCCCGGCAATCTTGATTCCAGCTTGTGTTTCTTCCAGTCCAGCGTTTGTCATGATGTATTCTGCATATAAGTTAAATAAGCAGGGTGACAATATACAGCCTTGATGTACTCCTTTTCCTATTTGGAACCAGCTCAGCCATAAATATGAGTAACAGTGAATGAAATAATGGCGTTTGCAGCAACATGGATGGATCTAGAGACAATCATACTCAATGAAATAAGCCAGGCTGAGAAAGACAAATGTTATATGATATCACTTATATATGAAACATGAAAAAAAAATTGTTGCAGTTGAAACTGTATACAGAATGGAGATAGACCCTCAGACATAGAAGTGAAACTAATGGCTACCTGAGTGAGGAAAAAGGGAGCAGTTTAGGAGTCTGGGATTGACATAAACACACACTATGTATAAAATAGATAGCCTTAAGTACCTATTGTATAGTACAGAAAACTATACTCAATGTTTTGTAATAGCCTTTAAGGGAAAAGAAGATAAAAAAAAAATGTTTACATATGATTGAATCACCCAAAACTATACACCCAAAACTAACACAGCATTGTAAGTCAATTATGCTTCAATAAAAATACAGAAGAAATATTGTCTTAAAACTTTAAACATATCTCACCTCTAACATAATATTTATCCATTTCACTGCCTTGTACTTACCCAGGAGAGCAGATTTCTTTGTATGCAAATGTTAATAGAAGCTTTATTTAT
This sequence comes from Cephalophus harveyi, assembly GCA_006410635.1. Lineage (NCBI taxonomy): Eukaryota > Metazoa > Chordata > Mammalia > Artiodactyla > Bovidae > Cephalophus > Cephalophus harveyi. The sequence goes on from SJYT01057433.1 coordinate 144,688, forward strand.
GTTAGTCATACCTTGGGAACAATCTAAATGTTCCTCCACTGAGGATGAATAAGTAAATCCTGACAAGTGAATTCCATGCTGCTATAAAGAGTAATAAATTGTTAGTACACACAAAAATATGACAGCTCTCAAAATTATTAAGCAGAGTAAAGGATGCCAGACTTAAAAGATCAGGTATTCTAAAATGTAGTTGCAAAAACATTCTAAAATGAAGATTCAGTTATAGTTGCACAAAGCAGATCAAACAAGAAATGTCAGCAATTAACAAAAATGTCATACAAGGCATACAATGTGGAAAAAGAAAGAAATTAGATTCTCAAAACTGCAAAGGACCTGTTTTTTAACAGAAAACCTCAAGGAACCCTATCATAAATGTGAGTTCAGGAATCCCCTCACAATTGTGAGTTCAACAAGGTAAAAGGATACAAACTCAACAAGCAAATATCTTGTCAATGCATATATATATGAATATATATATATGAGTATATTGATATAATACATAACATTCAGGAACCAAATATATGCATATTTGTGACTTTCCAAGTGGCACAGTGGTAAAGAATCTGCCTGCAATGCAGGAGACACAGGAAACGTGGGTTTGATCGCTGGGTTGGCAAGATACCCTGGAGGAGGAAATGGCAACCCACTCCAGTATTCTCGCCAGGAAAACCCCATGGACAGAGGTGGGCTACAATCCATACAGTCGAAAATTGTCAGATACAACTGAAACAACTGATTATGTAAACATGCATGTATATATATACATATACATATGTCATTTACAATACAAAGGGTAATGAAATAATAAACTCAGAAAATGTGCAGGATATATATGTTGAAAAGCATGCTGGTTAAAGAAATCAAAGATCTGAACACATTATAAGACATACTGAGCTCATAGTATAAAATATTCATAGATGGGAAAGAAAATTGTAGTAGGAATTGGAGTTGGACAGAATGAAATAAATGAAGATGGCAACTAACTCTGAAATGAGAAAAATGAGAACTAACGTCTGCCTCAGAAGTGAAGAAAAACAGCAAAACCAACTAAATCAAGGAAATAACAGGTCACATTTACCTAATATGTAATTTTAACTCCTTTTAATTAAAAAAAAAGATATATTAAAAAAGAATTTTGACATTTCTCTACCAGGTCACCCCTTTGAGAAGACCATTGTGGAAATGGGCCTTTCTTAAATGTATTAATACATCATTTGAATCAAGAGTCCCATGTGCTAAAAGTGGGAAGTTAACTAAGAGTGAAAAATAGGAGTTAAATAAGTACTGAATTTACTCACTGGTGAATATAAATTGTCCTTAACAATTATTGAAAGACTTCCAGACATTTTGTTGTGTTCTCCTAGGCATTAGGGCTAATCAGCAAATTGCTTGACATCTCCTCAGGGAGAGTCTTAAAGGTAAGGGAATCCATATATTGTTCTTACAGCCGTGTAAGAAATACAGGAAGAAGTCAACACAGAATCTTCATTACAGGTAAAAATGATACTGCATGTGCTACCAATATGCTACCAATATCCACAATATTTCAGTGACATTTGCCAAGTTCCACTTTAATTCTATGACATAGATTCTACATTTAGTTATGGGGTAAGGGTGGGGTGGGGAATGAAATAAATTACATGTATTACATCCTACTTGACCAGTTCCTCACTCACCCATCACTATAGCCCTGACAGAAACATAAAACCACAGTCCAGAGAATATGTTTATATGGTGAAGAAAATCTCTTTCAGGTAAGTTACTAAAACTATTAGAAACAAATAAACATTAAAAAAGCAAGCAAAAAACCCTAAAAAACTATGCATTTGACATTTGAGAACTATTTCCAGGTAAGATAGACTCATTGAATTATTGACTCTTCATGTACCTTTCCTCAAAACCGTGCACACTGTTTTCCATTATATACGATAATAAAGAGTTTTAGATAATTTACACTATTGACCCAGATTAACCCTTAGTTGTTGTTCAGTCGCTAAATCCTGTCTGACTCTGTGATCCCATGGACTGCAGCATGCTATGCTTCCCTTTCCTTCACTATCTCTTGGAGTTTGCTCAAATTCATGTTCACTGAGTTGGTGATGATATCTAGCCATCTCATCCTCTGCTGCCCTCTTCTCACCATAAATGAAGGCACTGCAGAAACTGTATTTATAGACATATATGTCCTATACATGGGCATACATGACATATACATAGGCATGTCCTGGTATGACTCACCATGTGAACAAATTTAATTCCCACTGTGGTCCATTATGCATTTCTTATTCATGCACTTAATCATACCTGTCAGGTGTGCTAAATTTGAGTCAGTACCTCCTGAAGGAAAAATATCTTTCACAGACTATGTTTTGAGTAGTGGGTTATATGAATTTGGGGAATTTTTGGTTTGAAAATTTATTGTATAATTAGCATATACATTTTATCTTAGACAGAATATTAAAAAGCAGGGACATTACTTTGCCAACAAAGGTCCATCTAGTCAAGGCTATGGTTTTTCCAGTAGTCATGTATGGATGTGAGAGTTGGACCTTAAAGAGAGCTGAGTGCCAAAGGATTGATTCTTTTGAAATGTGGTGTCGAAGAAGACCTTTGAGAGTCCCTTGGACTGCAAGGAGATCCAACCAGTCCATCCTAAAGGAAATCACCCCCGAATATTCATTGGAAGGACTGATGTTGAAGCTGAAACTCCAGTACTTTGGCCACCTGGTGCAAAGAACTACTTCATTTGAAAAGACCCTGATGCAGGGAAAGACTGAAGGTGGGAAGAGAAGGGGATAAGAGAGGATGAGATGGCTGGATGGCATCACTGGCTCAATGGGCATGAGTTTGAGTAAACTCCAGGAGTTGGTGATGGACAGGAAAGCCTGGTATGCTGCAGTCCATGGGGTCGCAAAGAGTCAGACGCAACTGAGCAACTGTACTGAACTGAACTATATCTGGGATTGATGCATTTTTAAAATGCCATTATGTGATTATATCTTATAAAGAATAAAGATAGAACTTCAAGGAATAGTACAATAATTATCCATAATACCTAAAGTTTTATGATTGTTTAGCTTCTCAGTTTTGCTTTGTTATCTATATTTACATATCTCGAATTGTCTATGTTTCTATATCTATACTATAGTGCTTGTCAACCCGGATACTATTGTGACTACTGGCTCAATATTGTTACAGGTTGCATATTTGATATGTTAAGATATTGAGCACTTTAACTGGCCTATAAACATTAGAACCAATAGCATTTCAACTCTCAGTTATGACAGCCAAAATGTCTCCAGACAGTGGAAAAATATTCTTTGGGGAGTAAAATCACTCTAATTGAGAATAGCTGATCTACCTTCATATCTCCTTCTGTCTCTATTTATGTATATTTTAATGTGTGACAGATGGACTTACTTTTAAGTATTCTAAACTGGAAATTTAAATTTATCTTACTTACCAGTTCTGCATACTAACAGATCTAAGAGGATATTTTACACAAAATCTATTGACTCTGCTGCTGTGTCTACCCAGAATAGGTTTCCTCATAAACCTGGATGGAACCACACAATGGAACTGTGCCAAATGAATTCATCCTCATGGGAATCACAGACCGCCCTGAGCTGCAGGTTCCGTTGTTTGGGCTCTTCCTCATCATCTACGTGACCTCAGTGGTGGGCAACTTGGGCATGGTCATCCTCACTAAGGTGGACTCCAGGCTGCAGACACCCATGTACTTCTTTCTCAGGCACCTGGCTTTCACTGATCTTGGTTATTCAACAACCGTGGGCCCCAAAATGTTAGTAAATTTTGTGGCGGATCAAAATAAAATCTCCTATTACTTTTGTGCTACACAGCTCACTTTCTTTCTCGTGTTCATTATTAGTGAGCTTTTTATTCTTGCAGCAATGTCCTATGACCGCTATGTGGCCATCTGTAACCCTCTGCTCTACCCAGTAGTCATGTCACAAACGGTATGTCAGGTGCTGGTGTCAATGCCATATCTCTATAGCATATTTGAGTCTCTTCTTATCTCTGTAAAGATATTTGACTCCTCATTCTGTGGCGATAATGTCATCAGACATTTCTACTGTGACAGTCTCCCCTTGCTATCTTTGCTCTGCTCAAATGCAAATGAAATTGGACTGATAATTCTTATCTCAGCAGGTTTTAATTTGATTTTCTCTCTTCTAATAGTTCTTGTGTCTTACCTTCTTATTCTTGCATCCATTCTCAGGATGAGCTCTGCTGAAGGCAGGCACAAGGCTTTTTCTACCTGTGGGTCTCACCTGACGGTGGTCACAGTGTTCTATGGGGCTTTAATATTCATGTACGTACAGCCAGAGTCCAACCATTCATTTGACACAGATAAAATGGCATCTATATTTTATACTCTCATTATCCCTACGCTAAATCCCTTGATCTACAGTTTGAGGAACAAAGATGTAAAACATGCCCTACAAAGTACGTGGAAAAGAATATTCAATTCTTTCTCTTAAGGCTTCTGTACAATATGAACCCTATAATTTAGGTGATGGGCTTCAAACTGTTCTCTGTGTGTCTCTAAAAGAAATAAAAAGTATGGAAATGTTCAGGACATATTTAGAAATTGCCTTCTAAGGGCTGGTCATACTTCTATGTGCTATACATACATTAGCACCCAAAGGGGGAAAATATCTGCCTTTCCTGAGGGGAAGAGATGAATTACAAATATAATTAAGTAAGTAACAACGTGCCTTAGAATGAGTTAGGACACTCCAAGGACAAGTAAAGAGAGTTGAGTAAGGAAGAATAGTGTATATAAAAGGATTCAAAGGATTATTGTTAGTCCCAACTATTAGAATAAATTTCCTAGTATCTACACGTGTTTGTGCATGTACATGTGGTTTTATGTAAGCACATACTTCTGTTTTTATTCACTATACTCCTCTAAGGCATGTATTAAAATTAAACCTATGGTGGTTTCTAGGAGACTCAGTGTAATACAATGATTTGAATTCATCATTCATCTGAATTAATTCAGATGCTCCCTTATCACATAAAGAGTTTAGGATCCTGCTCTGTTCTCATCAGTGAAGCTGCTTTTATATATGAGGCCTAGAAAGTCTTTAGACTCAGCACACTTAGCAATTCAGTAACTCACAACATCTTATTTATCTAAATCAGACCATTTCTCTGTAAATTCAAGTTCAGTCACTCAGTCATGTCCGACTCTTTGCTACCCTATAGGCTCCAGCACACCAGGCTTCCCTGTCCCTTACCAACACCAGCAGATTGCTCAAACTCATGTCCATCACACCAGTGATAACATCCACCAGCCTCATGCTCTGACGTCCCCTTCTCCTCCTGTGTTCAATCTTTCTAAGCAGGAGGGTCTTTTCCAATGAGTCAGTTCTTAGCATCAGATGGCCAAAGTATTCTCTGAACCAGATACATTTTCTTAATTGTCTTTAACAATATTCTATACTTGAAAGTCGCTAAGAGAATGGGCCTTAAATATTCTCACTTCAGAAAAAGGAATGATAATCATGTAAAGTGAAAATGTTCAATTCAGTTCAGTCACTCAGTCATGTCTGACTCTTTATGACCCCATGAATTACAGCACGCCAGGCCTCCCTGTTAGCTAGTGCTAAAATTGTAGTCATATTGAGTTATATAAATGCATCAAATCAACATGTTGTAGACTCTAAATTTACACCATATTAACTGTCAATTATGTCACAATAAAGCCAGAGGGAAAAAAGTTAAATTTCTTGAGATTCTCCCATGGAAGCTTTGAGTTATATTTTTATATTTTATTGGGACTTGATTCCTAATTGCTTTCTGATAAAACATTTCCTTATCTGTCTGAAAAACAAAAATATTTCTTTAAAATTTGTGTTCTAATTATTTTTGTATTTTTGCGTAAGAAGTCTACTTTATGCTGAACTAGCTTTGTGCCTTTGTTATGGGATAACCTTCTCCAGTATTGGTTCATAAGAGTGTGTAAAAATCTTTACCTACATATGCATGCATATATGTGTACTGTATTGTATATTTTATAGTAAAATATCTTATTATATTCTATAATCTATAATTTTTATTCTATTGTTTGATTGCCATGGCTTGATCATCTCTTTGTAGCAAACAAAAGACAAAGTTCCATGATTTGGTCAATATTTCTAGGAAAAATGTAATGAGATATGTAACAATTTGTTTATATATGACATGCATAAAAATATCTTCCCTGGTGGCTCAGACGGTAAAGTGTATGCCTGCAACACGGGAGACCTGGGTTCAGTCCCTGGGTCAGGAAGATCTCCTGGAGAAGGAAATAGCAACCCACTCCAGTACTCTTGCCTAGAAAATTCCATGGACTGAGGAGTCTGGTGGGTTACAGTCCATGGGGTCGCAAAGAGTTGGACACAACTGAGAGACTTCACTTTCACTTTCATCCTTTTCAAAATTGTCACTTTTTTGTTTAATTTTACATTTTTAACATTTTATTTACATCATAGAGAGACTGCTTTGTGCTTTGTTCACCATCCTTAAAAACTCAAAAACATTTTCACTAATTCAAGAAAAAGGCAAGTAGGACACTTCTTTCCCATGATATTGACATTTTAATGGATGTGGCATTCAATATGACAAAAAAATAAACTGTCCAGGTTGGAAAGAAGGAATTTAACCTGTGTTTATTAGTACATTATGAGATTGTACAGGTAGAAATCTAAGCCTTAAGCATTGAATTAAAAGGTGAATTTAGGATGGTCAAGGAAAGATCAGTACACATAATAATTTTTATTTCTATATACTACAAATGAAAAATTAGAAATAAAATTGTTAAATGTTGTTGTTATTGTTCAGTTGACAAGTCATGTCTGACTCTTTGTGACCCTATGGACTGCAGGACGCCAGGCCATTCTATCCCTTATCATCTCCTGGAGTTTGCAAAGTTCATGTCCATTGAATTGGTGATTCCACCCAACCATCTGATTCTCTGTCACCCTCTTTCTCCTTCTGCCTTCAATTTTTCCCAGCATCAGGGTCTTTTCCAATGAGTTGGCTCTTCACATCAGCTGGCCAGAATTTTGGAGCTTCATCTTCAGCATCAGTCCTTCCAATGAATATTCAGGGTTTATTTCCTTTAGGATTGCCTGATTTGATCTCCTTGCAGTCCAAGGGACTCTCAAGAGTCTTCTCTAACACCACAGTGCATAGGCATCAATTCTTAGGCTCTCTGCCTTCTTTATGATCCAACTCTCACATCCATACATGACTACTGGAAAGATCATAGCTTTGTTAAATTGTTAAACACCTGTTATAAATTCATCATAATTATGAAATGCTTAAAGATATATTCAAAATATGCAAGACTGTATGGTAAAAATTAGAAAATGTTCCTGAAAGATATTAATGGATGCATAAACAAATGAGATCTTACCATAATTATTTACTGATTTATTCAATATTAGGTAAATACCACAATTTCTCAAATCAAATACAATTAAAATTTAAATGGAAATTCTTTTTTGATAGGAACTGAGAAGCTAAAACCAAAATACATAAAGGAGCTAAAATCAAACCATACGGAGCAAAAATCTAGAATAGCTGAACTAACTTTAAAAAAAGGAATAGACTTGTATTATGAACATTAAGACATGGAGTAATGATATCCAGTCTTATTCCAAAGCTATAATTATTATTTTTTTAATTCTGCTCCTGATATAAAAATTGGCAATATATATCAATGAAAAGATATTGGTAGATCAGAAATAGATTCATGTGTATATGAACAATAAATGTTCTACAAGCAAAAGAGAAAATAAAGAAAAAAGGCATTTTGTGGAGAAAGGACAGGCCTCTCAACTTCGCCTTTCATCTTGTTTATGTCCTGAGACCTTGTAACCAGGGGGACATTTTGTCCGGTTTCTGCTGGCTGAAGATGCTGGTTGTCAGGTTTGAATCAAGGCAAGCCAGCTGGCTGGGGCAGAGTCATGAAGTGACAGGCAGCATTCCCTTGTCCAACCAGACCAGTTCTCAGGGGAATTAGACTTAAAAACGAGTTCCAGTCCATAAGGGAACTTTGTCACTTTTATCTTCATTGCTGAAAAATATCCAGTTCTGGAAAAATCCAATCCCAGTTGCCTACTTGTCACAGCTTTGTAGTTCTGTGGCTGGGGGCACGCAAAAGGCTTTGCTTTCATAGGCTCTTCGGAGGGAACTCTGGACCCTGGGGAAGGAAGTTGCATTTGGAGGGACTCTGGACCCTGGGGAAGGAAGCTACATGCTCTGCCCTTCTTTCAGAATGTCTCTTGCTTCCGTAGACAAGTCCTGTCATCACTGTTTACCCACTAAGTGTGTCCAACCCTTTCCTAACCCCGTGGACGATAGCCTGCCTGGCTCCTTCTGTTAATGGGATCTCCCAGAGAAGAATACTGGAGTGGGTTGCCATTTCTTTCTCCAGGAGATCTTCCTGACCCAGGGATTGAACCTGCGCCTTTTGCATTAGCAGGTGGGTTCTTTACCACCGAGTCACCAGGGAAGTCTATAGATAATGCCATACGAAGGCCTATTGTTAACAGTTTTGAGTTAATAAAAAGGCTTGGGCCTTCCCAGGTGCCTCAGTGGTAAAGAAGCCTCCTGCCAATGCATGAGACCTGAGTTCGATCTCTGGGTCCAGAAGATGCCCTGGAGAAGAAAATGGCAACCCAATCCAGTATTCTTGCCTGGAAAATCTCATGGACAGAGGAGTCTGACAGACTACAGTCCATGAGGTTGCAAAGAGTGGGAAACCACTTAGTGACTAAACAAGCAAATAGGTGAATAAACAAGGTATGATTCTGAAGTACTCAATGAGTGTAATCACTTATATGCTGAATTGGATATATATTTTTAAAACATGAGCTTGAATACTCCAACTTTGTCTTTAGGTGTTACTTTCATATTGCATTTGACCTGCAATGAGCTTCCAGTACAAAATTGACTGCTGAGATAAAGTAGTGAAGGTTCAAACAAATCACATACCTCATTGGATGACATTCAAATTTAGAGTCAACGTTCTAAAAAATCCTATCCTAGACATTTAAACCAAAGCATGAGTAGTTGGAACATCATCAGATTACCAGATTATTGTTAAAGAGAAGAAGTCATCTCAAATTAATGAATTCACATCTTTCTATGAATGGAAATGTGGAAGAGTCTGGGCTCACTGAAATTATTGCTTTTATATTCCCAGAAAAGTGAAGGTGAAACTGTTAACTGCTTCAGTAGTGTCCGAGTATAAGAAAAAAAAGAAAACAAAAAAACTAATAAAATCCATAGAAATTTCAAAGAAAGAAATGAAAACATCTGTATTTGCAAAAGATATGCTTTCTAATAAAAAAATTTCCACAAAACTAAGGAAAATAAAACAATCTGGAAAACATGAATTCACAAAGGAGACAAGATAGATGATTAACAAAAATTATATAGATATATTTATCTCTATATATAGGTATTAATAAAACAAGACCATTTACAGTCACTTCATATCTAATGAAAATGTACATAAAAACTAACAAAGCCTGCACAGGATCTGTATGCTGAAAAGTACAAATCCCAATTTTAAAAATCAAAGGAGATTTGAATAATTTAGTAGATATATTTAGCTCAGATCAGTATACATAAGATAAAACTCTTCCCAAAGTGATCCATAGATTTAAGGCAAACCTAAATAAAATCTCAGCAAGATTTAGTGCAGAAGTGATTTTATACTGAATTTTATTGAAAGGTTAAGGGCAGAACATAGATGAAAACACATTTTAAAATTTAGTATAACTAGGAAAAAACACTCCTTCATGTTAGGATTAATTATATAACCAAATAATCAAGATTTTGATATTGGTAGAAACACAAACGTATAAATTAATGGAACAGAATAGACAATACAGAAATAGATTTTTATAAATAGTTCAACTAATTTTTCATAAAGTTGCAAAAGCAATTCAAAAGAAGGGGTGTAGCCCTTTAAAATCATTGTGCTGAGCTAATTAGGGATATAGAGGAAAAAATAAGCAAGCAAATAAATAATGCTGACCTAATACAACAATTAACTCAAAATGAGGAACAATTTAACTGTGAAAATGCTAAACTATGAAACATTTAGGGCTTCCCTGGTGGCTCAGTGGTGAAGAGGCTGCCTGCGGTGCAGGAAACACCAGGTTGGGAAGATTCCCTGGAGAAGGAAATGGCAATCCACTCAGGATTCTTGCCCAGAGAATTCCATGGACAGAGGAGACTGGCAGGTTACAGTCCATGGGTTCACAATAGAGTCGGACATGACTTAGCAGCTAAACAACAGCCACAAATAAAATATCCAGATAAAACAATAGGGGAAGATCCACGTCTCGGGTCTAGGCCTGGTGAAGTCTTCATGGCACGCGTATGTGCTCAGCCCCTCAGCTGTGTCCAACTTTTTGAGACCCCATGGATTGTAGCCCACCAGGTTCCTGTGTCCAAGAGATTTTCCAGGCAAGAACTCTGGAGTGGGTCATCATTTCCTTCTCCAGGGGCTCTTTCTGACCCAGAAATAGAACCTGCGTCTCCTGCTAGGTAAGCAGATTCTTCACCACTGAGCCACCTAAGAAGCCCATCTTTAATCCCCTGTTTTTCAATAATAAGATAGGACAATGTTTAAACATCTCTATGCCATCATTCACTTGAGAAGACCGCTGTGGACTTGCAGACGTAATGGGCCTGCCCTAGAGATAGGTTTAATTAAGAGACGTGCATGCTACAAAAGGTAAGTTAGCCAAGAATTTAAAAAAAAAATAGGAAAGAAAGAATTGCCCTAGAAAATTGAAAAGGCAATCTCCAGATATTTTGTTGCGGTCTTAGGACTTCAGGGATGATCAGCACATTCTCTGACATCTCCTCAGGGAGAGTATCAAAAGGTGAAAGAGATCCATAAATTGTTCCACTTAGCCATGTGAGAGCCACGTGAGGGAGGCATGACAGAGACTTCATTACAGGTAAAATGATGGAGCATTTCATGTGATGTCTTGTTTCCAATATGCTGACAGCATTTCAGTGACAGGTTCAGAGTCTCACTTTAACCCACTGACAGCGCCTGAGCGAAACGAGACCATTTCTGGTTCAGTTCTGTCAGGAATAGGACTCTTGTCGTTTCATATTAATGTTTTGAAAATATTCACATATTTACAGACTAAACCCTGAAAAGCATTTCTGGAGCATCATTGTGATACCCATTTGTATAAATGATGATAGCTCTAGTGGAAGGCAAGGCTAAGAGTCAGCAAAGCAAAGCTGAAGGCGCACGAGGGCTTCCGTGATGGCCCAGCTGGTAAAGCATCTGCCTGCAATAGCCTGGCTTCCTTCCCGGGCCAGGGGGACCCCCTGGAGAAAGAAATGGCAACCCTCGGCAGCACTTTTGCCAGAGAAATCCCTTGGACAGATAAGCCTGGCGGGCTATAGTCCAGGGGTTACAAGAGTCAGACATGCTTTAGCAACTGAAACACCATCACTGCCAAAAACACATGAATATTTAGAAACTGGCAGAATTAAGAAGCCTCATGTATTCAGTCTCCTTTTGGGATGGTCTTCTAAATTCTTAGTCATTTAGTCCTTTGGGCATTTTTTTGTGACGGTTTCAATATAATTTAATGCTTAATGTTTATGTACATCAGTATATAAATGTGATCATTTCTGGATCCCTTGATGAGACAGAAGAGCATTTCCACCTCACAATGAGATGTGGAAACTGCTATCTGGTTATTAGCAGGCTTTGAAGTACCTAGTTTTATGGCTGCTGCTGCTGCTGCTGCTAAGTCGCTTCAGTCGTGTCCGACTCTGTGCGACCCCATAGACGGCAGCCCACCAGGCTCCCCCATCCCTGAGATTCTCCAGGCAAGAACACTGGAGTGGGTTGCCATTTCCTTCTCCAATGCATGAAAGTGAAAAGTGAAAGTGAAGTTGCTCAGTTGTGTCCGACTCTTAGGGACACCATGGACAGCAGCCCACCAGGCTCCTCTGTCCATCGGATTTTCCAGGCAAGAGTACTGGAGTGGGGTTGTGCAATTTTCAGTGTGTCCTTCAATTTCAAGTGGAATCTGACCAAAAATTAGATAAAATTATCTCACAAGGCACAGCTTAAAAAAATTAACAATAAGAATTTTTAAAAAATGTTAAACTCTGATATAGCTATTTGGGTATATCCATAGAATGATAAAGCTTGTGTCAAAACAACCAAAAAAAAACTTCTATCATTTCTGACCGTTGCAGGAAAATTTGGAATTTATAAAGTTTTTTTTTTTTTAGCTTTTCGTAATTGCAAAACAAAGACAAGAAAGCAAGATTTATACTACTTCTTATTACATTTACTGAAGATATTTCTCTACAATAACTTTTGACTGAATGACCATTGCAGGAAAATTTGGAATTTACAAAGTTTTATTTTTTTTAGCTTTTCGTAATTGCAAAACAAAGACAAGAAAGCAAGATTTATACTACTTCTTATTACATTTACTGAAGATATTTCTCTACAATAACTTTTGACTGATATACATTTCATGTTTCTAATATTAGAAAATTGTCTGCATCAAGTCCAGGTGGACTATCAGAAGGTCTTAAAATTGTAAACAATATTTTAAGTGAGAAAAGTGCTAATTTCATGTAAATACTTTTATATTTAATGTTATAAATTTTTAAAATTAATTTTCTTACAGAGCACTCAGAGACTGCAGTCACTGAAAATTTATTGTAACCAGTGTTAGTGATATTTTTTAAGGGAGGTGTTTATGCTGACAATATTTTGCACCTAATAATCCTTTTACCTTGATCTGCCATTTACCTCCTACTCTTGTGAATTAGTTGCTTGGATATGAGTCTTTGAGACCCCATGGACTGTCGCACCCTGGCTCTTCTTTCTGTCCATGAAACTCTCCAGGAAAGAAGGCTGGAGTGGGTAGCCATTCCATTCTCCAAGGTATCTTCCCAACTCAGGGACTGAATTCAGGTCTCCTGCATTGCAAACAGATTCTTTACCGTCTGAGCCACCAGGGAAACCCACCTCTTATTCTGGTGTATTCACACTATGTTTATTATTTTTATATTCAGATACACTTTTATTTGATTTTATAACATGTTGATTTGTGTTTTGTATTACATTATCATTTGGTGGAGCTTTGTGGCCTTAAAATACAAAAAAAGTTAAGTAACACCCCTAATCCATGTATATGATTTTATTCACATCTACAGTATTATTGCATGGGGCTTCCCTGGTGGCTCAGTGGTAAAGAATCCACCTGTCAATGCAGATTGATCCCTGGGTCAGGAAATGGCAAACCCATTCCACTAATCTTGTCTGGGAATTCCCATGGGCAGAGGAGCCTGGCAGAATACAGTCCATGGAATCACAAAGAGTCAGAAAGGAATTAGGGACTAAACAACAGCATAGCATTGTGTAACATAGTAACCTTATACATTTTTTTTTTATTATAAAGTAAAAAAAAAGAAAAATTAAAAGTTAAAAAATAAAAAATTAAAATTAAAACAAACAAACAAACAAAAAATAAAGCACAGCATCTTCTTTCCCAAAAGGAGTTTTTAATGAATCTTCATTATGAGGAAAAAAATGCCAATGACCACTCTTTCTTTCAGTTTGCTTAGATCTCCTCACATTCTCCTGGGTTCATGCATGACAACATATATTTGAATTGGTTCATACAAATTAATATATTCCAATTGTAGTGAAAATGCTCTTAGGGAAAGATTATATTTTAGGAAAATTTGCATCATAATGAACTTTCATTTTTGGTAACATAGTAAATAAAACTAGAACATAAAGAATCCACTTTAGGGACTTCAGAGGTCCAATTTTAGTCCTGCAGAGGGGAATAGTGAAGGGCTTGGAGTAAGTTAAATATGCTCCATTCTACTTGACCTAATCCTAACCTATTGATCATTATATCATAGCCTTGACAAATAAGATAATGTCACAGTGCAGAAGAACTGATACACAAATGTATAAAGAAACTCTCTTTGAGCTAAGTTATTGTCACCATGTACTATACATATACATATATATATTTAACCTGAATTCCAGGTAAGCCTAAACATATTGAATCCTTTAATCTTCATTTTTCTTTCCCAACCACTCTGTAAATAAATATTGGTTTTGCATAAGAAAATAAAGATTTTCAAGTAAATAATTTGCCCAAAGTAATCATTTGTATATAACATAAAAGAAATATAGCAGAGATTATATCTATATACTGGAAAAGGAAATGGCAACCCACTCCAGTATACTTGCCTGGAAAATCCCATGGATGGAGGAGCCTAGTAGGCCCCAGTGTGTTCTGTACATTTTTGGAATTTATGGCTTTACATTTTTATCAAAATTCTCATATAATTGAATAATATAATTTTATATGTATAAGTGATATGATTAAGTGATATTGAATATAATTTATAAATATCATAATGTGGTTGCAATTACATAAATGACTAGTAGAAAACTTTAAATATGTATCATATAAGTTTATATATGTATAAATTTATACATGAATCACACTTTTAATTTTTATTTCATTTCTAACATACTTCTATGCATACATTTCTGGTATCTTGATCTATGTACCTATAGGCATCCACACCTACATGTGTGTCTATATATTTATACGGGGCTTCCCAGGTGGCCCTAGTGGTAAAGAATCTGCCTGTCAAGGCAGGAGACATAAGAGACACAGGTTCAACCCCTGGGTCAGGAAGAATCCCTGGAGAGGGCAAGGCAATCCACTGCTGTATTCTTGTCTGGAGAATCCCATGGACAGAGGACAGTTTTCCATCTCTGTATTTATGTCTAGGTATACCATCTATATCATTTTTGTTTTGCAGCCTTAGCACTACTGAGATTTTGGACTGATAAGGGGTGTTATGAGATGTTTAGAAACATTACTGACCATGGACCACTATATGCAAGTACCACTCACCTCCCAGTTGCAACAACAAATATGTCTTTCAGATGTTGACAGTTGTTATTTGCTTAGTAAAATAACTCCTATTTGAGAACTAATGAATATCTCAGACTCTGTCTCTATCTTTATTTATGCATATTATTATATATAAGATATGGGATTTAAAAAAATATCCTGTTTTGGGAAGTTAGGATGTATTTTATTTATACAAGCTTCACATATGAAAAATCTGCCAGGTGATAATACATGAAATTTGCTTACTATGCTTGATGTCTCCACCCAGAAAACATATCCTGATAAAGCTGCATGAAAACACAAAATCTAACTGTGCCAAATGAATTCATCCTCATGGGAATCACAGACCGCCCTGAGCTGCAGGCTCCGTTGTTTGGGCTCTTCCTCATCATCTACGTGACCTCAGTGGTGGGCAACTTGGGCATGGTCATCCTCACTAAGGTGGACTCCAGGCTACAGACACCCATGTACTTCTTTCTCAGGCACCTGGCTCTTACTGATCTTGGCTATTCAACAGCTGTAGGGCCCAAAATGTTGGCAAATTTTATTGTGAGTCAAAATTCAATCTCCTATTATATGTGTGCCACACAGCTGGCTTTCGTCATCACGTTCATTACAAGTGAACTTTTTATTCTGGCAGCAATGTCCTATGACCGCTATGTGGCCATCTGTCAACCCCTGCTTTACACAGTTATCATGTCACAAAGGGTGTGTCAGATACTGGTGGCAATCCCTTACCTCTATAGCACGTTCGTGTCTCTTATAATCACTGTAAAGATTTTTACTTTATCCTTCTGTGGCTACAATGTCATCAAACATTTCTACTGTGACTCTCTCCCCTTGATATCTTTGCTCTGTTCAAATACGCAAGAAATTGAACTGATCATTCTGATCTTTGCAGGTGTTAATGTGATCCTCTCCCTTCCAATAATTCTTATGTCTTATCTGTTCATCCTTGTAGCCATTCTCAGGATGAACTCTGCTGAAGGCAGGCGCAAGGCTTTTTCTACCTGTGGATCCCACCTGACAGTGGTCACAGTGTTCTTTGGGGCTTTGATATTTATGTATGTGCAATCAGAGTCCAGACACTCCTTTGACACTGATAAAATGGCATCTATATTTTACACCCTTGTTATCCCCATGTTAAATCCCTTGATCTACAGTTTGAAGAACAAAGATGTAAAATACGCACTACAAAACGTGTGGAATAAGCTTTGTAACATTTCCTCTTAAAGCCTACATACAATACGATTCCTATCATTTAGATCCTGGGCTTCAAACATTTCTCTATGTGTCTTTAAATGGAATAGTGAACACAAATAAGTTCAATATGCTTTTAGAGATTGCCTTTCATGTGCCAGTAACACTTTTGTGTGCTGTACCTACACTAGCACACAAAGTAAGGAAAATATCTGCCTTCTTTGAGTAAGAGAGATTAATCATAAATATAATTAAGTAAATGTTATTATACAGGAGAATTGATTAGGAAGCTACAGAGTATTCAAGCATGTAAGCAGAGTGGGTATGCTGTGTGTGAGAGAGGAAGAATCAGTCCAGTCACTCAATCGTGTCCAACTCTTTGCAACCCCATGAACCGCAGCATGCCAGGCCTCCCTGTCCATCACCAACTCCTGGAGTCTACCCAAACCCATGTCCATTGAGTCGGTGATGTCATCCAACCATCTCATCCTCTTTCGTCTCCTTCTCCTCCTGCCCTCAATCTTTCCCAGCATCAGGGTCTTTTCCAATGAGAAAGGAAGAATAGTAGATATAAAAGGTGAGTTTAAATGTTAATTACTTTTCTCAACTACTAGAATAAACTTCCCCATGACTGTGTGTGTGTTTGGGCATGTGCATATGTTTTTGTGTAAGAACATCTATCTGTTTGAGCCTCCATATACTTCTAAGGCATATGAAAATTTAAACTTTCCTGGAAAAGGGCAGGGCAACCCATTCCAGTATTCTTGCTAGAAAATTCCATGGACAGAGGAGCTTGGTGGGCTACATACACTCCGTGGGGTCACAAAGAATTAGACATGACTGAGAATACAACACAAAAATTAAACTTATTGTGATTTCAAGAAGGCTCAGTGTAGCATAATAATTTGACCTCAGCAATTATCTGAACTTTCCCAGATGTTTCCATACCGCATGGAGGAGGTTAGTGTCCTGCTCTGTTCTCATCAGTGAAGCTACTTTCATACATGAGCCCCAGAAAGCCTATTAACTCAGCACACTTTGCAATTCAGTAACCTACAAAATCAGCACAATATTTTATTTCAATCCATTCATTTTCTGTACCAGTGGACATTCCAATTAAGATCAATTTCCCTGATTATCTTTAGCAATCTTTACTGTATATCTGAAGGTTAAGAGAGCAATATTTAAATGCTTTCATCACAAAAAGAAAGGTAATATGATGGAGGTATTATTGTTGGTGGTGTTCAATCGCTAAGTCATGTTCAAGTCTTTGCAATCCCGTAAATCGCAGCACGCTAGGCTTCTCTGTCCGCCACTATATCCCATCTTTATTGTTTAGTTGGTAAGTCATGTCCAACTATTTGCGACCCCATGGACTATAGCCAGACAGGCTCCACTCCATGGGATTTCCCAGGCAAGAATACTGAAGTGGGTTTCCACTTCCTTCTCCAGGAGATATTCCTGAACCAGGGATTGAACCTGCATCTCCTGCATTGGCAGGCAGATTCTTTACCAGTGAGCCACCAGAGAATCCCAGAGTTTGCTCAAATTCATGTCCATTGAGTCAGTGATGCTATCTAATCATCTTATCTTCTGCCACTCCCTTCTCCTTCTACTGATGGAGGTATGCTAAGTTGTAATCATGCTGCAGTGTGTAAGAGTATCAAATAACACATTGTACACCACAAACTTACACAATGCTGTAAGTCAATTGTATCTCAGTGATGCAGAAAAAATAAATCTCCTGAGGTCTCCCATGGACACTTTCAATTTTGTATTTATAATTTTTGGAGATTTTGATTCCTAACTGCTTCTTTTTGTTTAATGCTGTTGTTTAGTTGATAAGTCATGTCTGACTCTTTGAGACCCAATGGACTGCTGCATGCTAAGCTTACCCGTGCTTTGCCATCCCCCTGAGTTTGAGCAGACTCATATCCTTTGAGTCATTGATGTTAATTAACCACCTCATTCTCTGCCACCCATTTCTCCTCTTGCCCTCAATCTTTCCCAGTATCAGGATCTTTTCCAATGAGATTACTCTTCTCATTAGGGGGCCAAAGTAATGGAGCTTCAGCTTCAGCATCAGTCCTTCCAATGAATGTTCAGGGTTGATTTCCTTTAGGATTGACTGGTTTGCTCTCCTTGCAGTCCAAGGGACTCTCAAGAGTCTTCTCCAGCACTACAATATGAAAGCATCAGACCTTCAGCACTCAGCCTTCCTATGGTACATCTCTTACATCTGTACGTGACTACTGGAAAATCTATAGCTTTGACTATAAGGACCTTTGTTTCATGGGGTTGTTATATTTTCTGACCTCTGTGAAGATCAAGTATATTTCTTGTTTAATATTTTTACATCTTTACATAAGTGTTCTATTCTATACTGAATTAGGCTTGCTGTCTCTTTCATGGGGTGACTTTCCTCAATATTGGTTCATAAGAGCTTATGATATATTTTTATTAAGATCAATTTGATAATTCTTCTTATAAGAAGCAAAAGAAGGTAGTTCCATGATTTGTTCTATAGTATGTTTCTAGTGAAAGTATAGCAAGATAAGTACCACTATATAAATATTATATCATGTGAGCTCCCCTAATCCTTCTAAATTTCCACTTTCTTTCGTTATATTTAGTATTTTTAACACTCATGAAACTTTCTTTGCATCATAGTTTAAACACTTTTTTCACCATCATGGATTAAATTCTTTATGTAGTCAATCAAATTCAAATTAAAATAATTTATTGGAATAAAAAAATAATTATGAGATGTATATAGTTGATTTTTTAAAATTACTAATAAAAATATGTACTGAATATAGACATTCTGAATATAAATGCAGAAAAATTTTGGTTTTTGGAAAATGTATGTTGGAAAAAGGTACAGCAAAATGATGATTACATATTGATAGCTTCTGAGAACATGGAAATGTTTAAATTAATATTTTTGGATATGTACTTTTCTAAATTGTCTTCAGTGAATATGTGTGACTTTTATAACAGAAAAAAGTAGAAAAATCTAATATCTGGATTTGAAAAAATAAACTGTGACTATATATATCCCAATATCCTATTTCTAAAATAAATCTTGCTGTACATTGTATAGTCCCTCCAAAGATGAACCAGAAAGAGAACAAAATATGTAGAGATTTACAAAGTTTGCTAATATATATTTTGTCCATTTTAAATGTTGTTCTTCAGTCACTAAGTCATGTCTGACTCTTTGTGACCCATGAACTGCAGCATGTCAAACTTCCCTGTCCTTCACTATTTCTTGGAGTTTGTTCAAGTTCACGTCCATTGACTCAGTGATGCCATCCAACCATCTCATCCTCTGTCACCCTCTTCTCCTACTGTCCTTAATCTTTCCCAGCATTAAGATCTTTTCCAATGAGTCAGCTCTTTCTATCAGGTGGCCAAAGTATTGGAGCTTCAACTTCAACATCAGTCCTTTTAATGAATATTCAGAATTAAGTTCCTTTGTCTTTAGTCTTCCCAGATATATTTAGTGACTTGCCTACAATTGCTGCTTTTGGCTCAGCCTAGCATATAAACATTTGTATGATCAGTTGCTCAGTTGTGTCTGACTCTTTGTGACCCCATAGACTACCCACCAGGCTCCTCTATCCATGAGATTCTCCAGGAAAGAGTACTGCAGTGAGTTGCCATTTCCTACTCCATGGGATCTTTCCAGCCCAGGAATCGAACCCAGCTCTCTTCTGTCTGCTGCACTGGCAGGCAGATTCTTTACCACTAGGCGGCCTACAGAGCCCATTTCTCGGATCTTAAGTAGTCTGGTGATGATCTACATGTACAATTACTAAATAAAATATATATGGTTTGGTCCTGTTAATCTTATGTCAATCTAATTATTAATCCAGGTGAGAGCCATTGTGTAAAGAAGAAGTTTTTCTTCCACTTGAGGTATTGATTTATTTATTTATTTTTGTGGGGTGATCAAAGCCCAGAAACAGCAGAAATGTCCATCCATTTGAGGTCAAAAGAACCTAGAAGAGTAGAGGAAAGCTTTCATCACCAAAAATGCAATCACTTTTAAGTGAAAGTTCATGGTAGCTGTATTTATCATAGTAGGAAAGTAGAAAGAACCCACAAGTCTTTCAATAAGCGAATATTTAAACAAATTATCATCAATATCATGGAATATTACTCAACAATGCAGGGAACAGATGATCTATACACACAAAAGTGCCAAAGAATCTCAAGAGATTTATGTTGAGAGAAAATTCCAATCCCTGTTTTCTATGTGAAAAAGTGTAGCAATAGAAAAGATTAGTGATGACCAAGCGTTGGGAATGGTAGCAGAGGAGGAAAGAGGTGTGGTTATAAAAGGCAGGCACAACGAGTATGTGATGACACAGGTGCTTATTGGAACGGGGTAACAGACTGGAATAACTAAAATGGTAATTTATGCAGTGAAGAAAAAGAAAATAGCAGAAGTTGTAAACAGCCATGTGACAGAAACTCACGATGAAATAAGTGCTGTGGTGTGCTTAGTCGTGTGTCCAACTCTTTGCGACCCCATGGACTGTAGACAAGCAGGTTCCTCTGTCCATGGGATTCTCCAGACAAGAATATTCAGGTGGGTTGACATTTCCTCCTCCAGAAATAAGAAGTAACAATAAGTAACTAATTTCTGTCTCTGAGAGATAAGTAAAAATAATCACATGGGCAACAAAGCAAGCGGGTGACACCTCATATCAGCATAACACATTATTTTAATTCCTAAATATATTACTGTAATAAAACAATGTTGAAAATTTCTCCACAGTCACACATTTGAGGAGAACCTGTAGAAATACCGACTCTTTGTGGGCATGCCTTATCAATGCAAGATTTAATCAAGAGTCTTGTGTGCTACAAAAAGAAAGTTAACCAAGGGTTAAAAAAATATATAAATATATGTATATATATGCAAATGAAGAAGGGGTGTGGGAAGAAGGAAGTCAAGAAGTAAGAAAGAAAAGAAAACTGTCCCAGGCAATTAAAAGACAATCTCTAGACATGTTGTTTTACTCTCAATACTTTAGGGAAAATCAACAAATTGCTTGGCATCTCCTCAGGGAGAATCTCAAAAAGTGCAAGAAATCCATAAATTCTTCTCACTTAGCCATGTCAGAAATACAGGTGAGAGTCTCAAGAGATTCTTCATTACAGGTAAAATGACAGGATATTGCATGTGATGCCTCATTTTCAATACCAACAATGTTTCAGTGATGTATTCAAAGTTCCAGTTTAGCTCAATGGCAAAGCCCAAGCAAAATGAGACCACTTTTGATACCGTTTTTTTTGTTTTCCACTACTCCATAATTCCTGAGGAGGAACAGGACCTCTCTTCTTGTCTCTTCATATTAATTTGTTGAATGTTACTCCACAGGATGACAGACAGAATGCTGAAAAGCATCTTTGAAACATCACGATGATATTTGTTTTGTATAAACAGTGATATCTCTAATGGAGGGCAAAGTAGAGAGCAAATGACACATAGCAAAAGAAATGTGAATTTTCAGAAATTGGGAAAATTCAGAAGCTGGGGATATTGTCTTTCTTTTTTAAACTCCTTCCTGAATTCTTAGTTGTTTAGCACTCCACGTAATTATTTGTGACCTCCCCTCAATATAATTTAATATTTGATGATTATTTGCTGATGCTGCTAAGTCGCTTCAGTCATGTCCGACTCTGTGCGACCCCATAGACGGCAGCCCACCAGGCTCCCCCCGTCCCTGGGATTCTCCAGGCAAGAACACTGGAGTGGGTTGCCATTTCCTTCTCCAATGCATGAAAGTGAAGTCGCTCAGTCGTGTCCGACCCTCAGCGAGCCCAGGGACTGCAGCCTTCCAGGCTCCTCCATCCATGGGATTTTCCAGGCAAGAGTACTGGAGTGGGTGCCATTGCCCTCTCCGAATGATTATTTAAATAAATGTAAAAGTATAATTATTTCCAGATCCCTTGATGAGGCAAAATGGAATTCCCACCTCACACTGAGATGTAGAAAACATCATTTGCATATTAAGAGACTTCTACGTAGCCAGTTTTATGGTAATGGTACAATGATCAACATGTTCTTTGATGTCAAGTGAGATCAGACCGAAAATATATAATTATTTCATGAGGTACAGCTTTAAAAAAATAACAGTTGAGATTCAACAAAGATGCTAAACTCTGAGAAAATTATTTGGTTTTGTAAAATGCTAAAGCATGAGAGAAAAACAAAAACACTTCTATCTTTTCTTATATTTACAGGAAAATTGAAATTTGCTGTCTGTATTTTCTCACTTTCATACTTGCAAAACAAAGCAAAGAAATAAAAAGAAGTTTCATACTACTTTTTATTAAATATATTGAAGATATTTCTCTAAATTTATTCTCTAGTGATGCACATTTCAATATTTCTGATATAAGAAAAGTGTATGCATCAACGCAAGACTGGTGATTAGGAGGTCATAAAATTGTAAGCAATATTTTTAGTGAATTAAATGCAGATTTCATGTAATCATTTTCACATGTAATATTATAGAATTGTGCTTTTATTTCTTTTCTTATAGAGATCCTTTAGCGATTACTGTCACTGTAATTTTTATTGTAACCTGTATCATTTCTATTCATTTCTATTGTAACCTGCATCATTTCTATCATTAAAGAAACATTTAGGCTCACAATATTTTAAATTTAATTATTATCTACCTTAATCTGCCATCCACTTCTTACACTGGTATATTCTTGATGTGTGTATTATTAGGGACCTCCAGATATATTTTTATTTGATTATATAAAAATAACTATGTTTTATATTATAGTTTGAGGGAATTTCTTTGGCTTAAGATGTAAAATTTAAAATGATATGCAAGGATCCATGTATAGCCACTCTATAGTGTATTTTATTCCATCATTCTAGAACATTATTACTTAACATAGGAACTTTGAACATTTTTTTATCATGCTGTGGCCCATTGTGCTAAGTTCCAGGTGACTGCGACCCCATGGACTGTAGCCTGCCAGGCTTCTCTGTCCATGGGATTTTCCATGGCAAGAATACTGGAATGTGTTGCCATTTCCTTTCCATGGGATCTTTCTGACCCAGGGATTGAACTCATGTCTCCCACATTGGCAAGCAAATTCTTTAATCCTGAGTCACCAGGGAAGTCCCCTTCTAAAGTTTAGCATCCCTTTATTCAAAGCAAGTTATTATGATATTCAAGATATGAAAACAATGCTAATGACTTCTCTTTCTTCCGATTTGCTCAAATTTCCTCATATTACCCTGGGTTCTTGGATAATAAAGTACATTTGAATTCTTACAAGTTAGTAGAAGTCCATTATAGTGAAAATACACCTTGGGTCAGGTTAATATTTTAAGGAAATATAGATCAAAATAAAGTTTCATTCACATTTTCTAAAATAACTAAGAAATTTAGAAGATAAGAAAATCCAAGTACTCTGATGGCCCAATATTGTTTCTGCAGACGGGGCAAGGCTTGGAGTAAATTGCATGTATTCCACTGTACATTATATAATCCTCACCTGTTAATCATATTGCCTTGACAAAGACGATATGTCACAGTGCAGGTGAATTTACATACATAAAGAAGATCTCTTTGAGCTAAGCTATTGACTTCATTTTATATATATATAATATATATAAAAGGAGAAGGCAAATGGCACCCCACTCCAGTACTCATGCCTGGAAAATCCCATGGATGGAGGAGCTTGGAAGGCTGTAGTCCACAGAGTTGCTGAGGGTCAGACATGACTGAGCGACTTCACTTTCACTTTTCACTTTCATGCATTGGAGAAGGAAATGGCAACCCACTCCAGTGTAGGGAGAAATATCAATAACCTCAGATATGCAGATGACACCACCCTTATGGCAGAAAGTGAAGAGGAGCTAAAAGGCCTCTTGATGAAAGTGAAAGAGGAGAGTGAAAAAGTTGGCTTAAAGCTCAACATTCAGAAAACGAAGATCATGGCATCTGGTCCCATCACTTCATGGGAAATAGATGGGGAAACAGTGGAAACAGTGCCAGACTTTATTTTTTTGGGCTCCAAAATCACTGCTGATGGTGACTGCAGCCATGAAATTAGAAGACGCTTACTCCTTGGAAGAAAAGTTATGTCCAACCTAGATAGCATTTTCAAAAGCAGAGACATTACTTTGCCGACTAAGGTCCGTCTAGTCAAGGCTATGGTTTTTCCTGTGGTCATGTATGGATGTGAGAGTTGGACTGTGAAGAAGGCTGATCGCCGAAGAATTGATGCTTTTGAAGTGTGGTGTTGGAGAAGACTCTTGAGAGTCCCTTGGACTGCAAGGAGATCCAACCAGTCCATTCTGAAGGAGATCAACCCTGGGATTTCTTTGGAAGGAATGATGCTAAAGCTGACACTCCAGTACTTTGGCCACCTCATGCGAAGAGTTGACTCATTGGAAAAGACTCTGATGCTGGGAGGGATTGGGGGCAGGAGAAGAAGAGGACGACCGAGGATGAGATGGCTGGATGGCATCACTGACTCAATGGATGTGAGTCTGAGTGAACTCCGAGAGATGGTGATGAACAGGGAGGCCTGGCGTGCTGCGATTCATGGGGTCGCAAGGAGTCGGACACGACTGAGCGACTGAACTGAACTGAACTGAACTGATACACACTTATATATTTAAACCAATATGTACTTGATTTCCAGGTAACATAAAGACATTTAATTATTTAACCTTCATTTTCCCACCCAACAATCCTGTAACCATAATGGCTTTGTGTAAAAAAGTAAACTTTCAGATAAGTTAAATTATTTGCCCAAACTAGCCCTTTTTATATATCATAAGGAAATTTAGAACAGAAATTCTATCTATCTATCATCTATCTTTCTATCTACTTATTATATGTCTTATATGTTTCTTCACAGAAATACAAGCAAGCCTCACTGTGATCTGTGACAGTTTTCTTATTTATACAGCTGTCTAATATGTGCCCAGTGTGTTAAGTGCTTCAGCCTATGTCAACTGTGCATAGAAAATATAGAACTTTGTGTTGGAGTATCAAGTTCTACACAATTTCTGAGTTCTGATTTTAAAATTTTATTGTGGATAGTATTTAATTGCATCATAATTTGTTATATAATTGGCATATGTATTGTCATATCATTAAATTTAATTGATACATGTCAGTATGTAATTGCAATTATATAAATGACTAGATAGAAAGTATAGAAAGTTTACAAGAACAGCACAATAATAGTTTATATATGTAGCCCTCAAATTTATGTCTTAATTTTTTTCTTGTCATATCTATGTCTGTATCTATTGTATTTCTTGTCTGTATCTATACATCTATGTATGTATATATGTATCTGTCTATTTATCTATCATCTATCTATCTATAACATCCTGGTTTTTCAACCTTAGTACTACTGAGATTTTAGACAGATATGGTGATTTATAAGATGTTTAGAGGCATCACTGACCTCTAACCATCATATGCCAATAGCTTCCACATTACAGTTGTAACAATTAACATGTCTTCTCAATTTTGACAAATGTCCTTTGGTTAGTAAAATAATTTCCAGTTGAGAAACAGTGACTATCTCTGTCTCTATCATTATTTATATATTTTATTATATGTAGGAAAATTAAACTGTTAGTTGCTCAGTCATGTTTGACTCTTTGCAACCCCATGGACTGTAGCCTGCCAGGCTCCTCTGTCCTTGGGATTCTCTGGGCCAGAATACTGGAGTGAGTTGCTATTCCCTTCTCCAGGGGATTTTCCCGATTCAGGGATTGAACCCAGATCTCCTGAACTGCAGACAGATTCTTTACTATCTGAGCCACGAGATGAGTTCATTTTCAAATATCCTACACTGGAAAGTTTAATCTGTTTATACTAGCTTTGCATAGTGAAACTCTTCCAGATGATGATACATAGAACCTATTGACTATGTTGATGTTTCTACCCAGAACAGGTTCTTTAATAAACGTGAATGGAAACACACAATGGAACAGTGCTAAATGAATTCATCCTCATGGGAATTACCGACCTCCCTGAGCTTCAGGCTCCATTGTTTGGGCTCTTCCTCATCATCTACGTGACCTCAGCGGTGGGCAACTTGGGCATGATCATTCTCACCAAGATGGACTCCAAGTTACAGACACCCATGTACTTCTTTCTTAGACACCTTGCTTTTACAGATCTTGGTTATTCAACAACTGTGGGACCCAAAATGTTAGTAAGTTTTGTTGAGGATCAAAATATAATCTCCTATTACTCTTGTGCTATGCAGCTAGCTTTCTTTCTTGTGTTTATTGTTAGTGAAATTTTTATTCTGTCAGCAATGTCTTATGACCGCTATGTGGCCATCTGTAACCCTCTTCTCTACCCAGTCATCATGTCACAAAGAGTGTGCTGGGTGCAGGTAGCCATCCCATATGTCTACAGCACGTTTGTGTCTCTTCTCATCACCGTAAAATTATTTAATTTATCTTTCTGTGGCTATAGAGTCATCAGTCATTTCTACTGTGACAGTCTTCCTTTNCGTGCTGGGTGCTGGTGGCCATCCCCTATGTCTACAGCACGTTTGTGTCTCTTCTCATCACCGTAAAATTATTTAATTTATCTTTCTGTGGCTATAGAGTCATCAGTCATTTCTACTGTGACAGTCTTCCTTTGTTACCTTTGCTCTGCTCAAATACACATGAAGTAGAAATGATTATTCTGATTTTAGCTGGGTTTGATTTGATTTCCTCTCTTCTGATAGTCCTTGTGTCTTACCTTCTCATTCTTGCATCCATTCTCAGGATGAGCTCTGCGGAAGGCAGGCGCAAGGCTTTTTCTACCTGTGGATCCCACCTGACTGTGGTCATAGTGTTCTATGGGACTTTACTATTTATGTATGTGCAACCAGAGTCCAGCCATTCCTTTGACACTGATAAAGTGGCTTCCATATTTTATACTCTCGTTATCCCTATGCTGAATCCCTTAATCTATAGCTTGAGGAATAAAGATGTAAAATGTGCACTACATAGGATGTGGAAAAAATCATGCAACCTTTTTTATTAACATGCAATACAATTTCTATAAACTGGTTATGGACTCTAAATTTGTTCTATATGCCTCCAAATTAAGTAGCGAGTATAAACATGTTCAACAATTATTTATAGATTATATTATATATATTAGGCACTTCCAATTGCTGCAGAGATTAATGAACAAAATAGTAAAAAAAAAAAAAAAATTGCCATGAGCACAAAAGACCAATTTTGTATATAAATTAAGTAAATGTTAGGAGAATGTGTTAGGTGGATATAGACAAAGAAATGCCTGTCCAGGTTCTTGAATGTTTTCTCATCTTTTAGAATAGAATTATGGCATGTTGTGTGTGTCTGTGAGTTCTTTATTTTCTTTCATTTTTGCCTTCATACTTTTCCCCAGTATGTTTCATCTGTATATTTGAAGTCATCAATCAGATTTGTTTTCTCAAATACCCTTTTCTTTACACTGAGATCCCACATTTTTTATCAATTCCTCTAATTCCTTATAAGAATCTATTCACCTATTAACTGAAAATATGTTGCAATTCAGCAATTCATAGCTCCGACTGAAGCCTGATTTTGTCTCATTTCATACATTTTGTTGAAATCAGAGGACATTTAAATCAAGATAAAATTTGGGATCCCTCAGTAGCTCCCAGATTGGTACTTCTTGTTCTCTCAAGTGGTAATTCTTTCTTCATAACTGGTAGTTTCATTGAAAGGATAGTAAAATAATTTTGTCTTTTTGAATAAAAACATTTATCCATGTTTAAAAGTAATGTTCTACTTTTTGCATTCTTGAGTAAGAGAAGTGCTGATGAATTAGCTGTGTTGATTCTCTTTCCTTGGATTGATGTTTCCAATTTTTATCAACACTGTTTATGCCGTAAGTTTTAATTGACTTTCAGTATTTAACTGCACAATTCATTATTCTACTTGTGGGAAGCAAATGGAAACAATCTCGTTGTTGGCACTATGCCATATTTCTAAGGCCTGATACATGGCAGGGATGCAATTATCTTGCTTTTTATAAATGATTTCTACATTTTCCCATGTGCTACCTTTTACTCTATTTAATAATCCTGCAACTTTACTGAGGCTATTAGTCTACAATATATGCTTTGTTTAGTATCTTGCAATAAAATTATTTGTTTATCCCATGAAGGTTTAATAAAAAATCTTCACTGGAATACAATTTTTAAACAGCATAACACAAAACAACCAAGATTTCCTTTAATATGAGTATGGATAAAAAAAGATGGTATATCCAGAAAATGGATGATAGCCTTTTAAAAACATGTGCTGACATTATTGGGAGTACAGAGACAAAAATAAACAAATTAACAAATAATGCTGACCCGAATCTTATAAAGATGCAGTCAAAATGAAAAAAAAAAAAAAAAGATGTAAAATGCTAAACCATAAAACATTCAGATAAAGCAATAAGGGAAAATCTATATCCAAGACCAAGGGCTAGTGAAAAGTTTGTATGACTTCAAAACATAATCTAGATAATCCAATCAAAATATGATCAGAAGACCTAGTCATTTCACAAAATAAGGCATACAGATGGTCAAGAGACACATGAAAATATGCTCCGTGTTGCTGATTATTAGTAAAGGAAAATAAAGAAAAAATAAAATTAAAAAAAAAGTAAAAAAAAAAAAATAGAAAAATCCAAATCAATACTTCAATGAGATATTGCCTCACATCAGCTAGAATGGCTAGCCTCAAAATATCCACAAACAGTAAATGTTGGAAAGGGTGTGAAGAGAAAGGAACCCTCCTAAAATATTGGTGGGAATATAAATTGGTACAGAAACTATGGAATACAGTATGGAGGTTACATAAAAGATAAAATAGAGCTACCATATGACCCTGGAGTCCCACTCCTAGGCATATATATGGAGAAAAATATTATTCAAAATATATACACAACAAATGTCATTGCAGCACTGTTTACAGTAGTCAAGACATGGAAGCAACATAAATGTCCAGAAACAGAGGAATAAATAAAGAAGATGGAACATTTTCCAGGCAATAGTAAGGGAGTGGATTGCCACTTCCTTCTCCAGGGGATCTTCCCGACCCAGGGATTGAACCCAGGTCTCCCACATTGTAAACAGATGCTTAACTGTCTGAGCCACCAGGGAAGTCCCTAGAAGATATAGCACATATATACAATGGAATACTACTCAGTCATTAAAAAGATCAAGTAAAGCCATTTGCAAGAACATGAATGGATTTAGGGATTGTTCAGTTCAGTTCAGTTCAGTCACTCAGTCATGTCTAACTGTTTATGATCCCATGGACTGCAGCATGCCAGGCTTCCCAGTCTGTCACCAACTCCTGGAGCTTACTCAAACTCATGTCCTTCAAGTCAATGATGCCATCCAACCATCTCATTTTCTGTTGTCTCCTTCTCCTCCTGCCTTCAATATTTCCCAGCATCACAGTCTTTTCCAGTGAATCAGTTCTTCACATCAGGTGGCCAAAATATTGGTTTAGCTTCGGCATCAGTCCTTCCAATGAATATTCAAGATTGATTTCCTTTAAGATTGGCTGGTTTGAACTTCTTGCAGTCCAAGGGACTTTCAAGAGTCTTTTCCAAGACCACAGTTCAAAAGCATCAATTCTTCAGTGCTCAGTTTTCTTTATAGGCCAACTCTCACATCCATACATGACTACTGGAAAAACCATAGCTATAACTAGATGTACATTGTTGGCAAAGTAACGTCTTAGCTTTTTAATATGCTCTAGGTTGGTTACAGCTTTTCTTCCAAGAAGCAAGAGTCTTTTAATTTCTTGGCTGCAGTCATCATCTGCAGTGATTTTGGAGCCCCCCAAAAATAAAGTCTTGCACTGTTTCCATTGTTTCTCCATCCATTTGCCATGAGTGATGGGACCAGATGCCATGATCTTAGTTTTCTGAATGCTGAGTTTTAAGTAAGTTTTTTCACTCTTCTCTTTCATTTTCATCATGAGGCTCTTTAGTTCCTTTAAACTTTCTGCCACAAGGGTGGTGTCATCTCCGTATCTGAGGTTATTGATATTTGTCCTGGCAATCTTGATTCCAGCTTGTACTTCTTCCAGCCCAGCATTTTCCACAATGTACTCTGCATATAAGTTAAATAAGCAGGGTGATATACTCCTTTCACAATTTAGAACCAGTCTGTTGTTCCATGTCCAGTTCTAACTGTTACTTCTTGACTTGCATCCAGATTTCTCACGAGGCAGGTCAGGTGGTCTGGTATTCCCATCTCGATAATTTTCCACAGTTTGTTCTGACCTATTGAGTCAAAGGCTTTGGTGAATCAATAAAGCAGAAATAGATGTTTTTCTGGAATTCTCTTGCTTTTTCTATGATCCAGTGGATGTTGACAATTTGATCTCTGGTTCCTCTGCCTTTGCTAAACCTGGCTTCAACATCTGGAAATTCACAATTCCCATACTGTTGAAGCTTGGCTTGAAGGATTTTGAGCATTACTTTACTATCTTTTGGGATGAGTGCAATTGTGTGGTAATTTGAACATTCTTTGGCATTACCTTTCTTTGGGAATGGAATGAAAATTGACCTTTTCCAGTCCTGTGGCCACTGCTGCGTTTTCCAAATTTGCTGGCATATTGAGTGCAGCACTTTCACAGCATCATCTTGTAGAATTTGAAATAGCTCAACTAGAATTCCATCACCTCCACTAGCTTTGTTCGTAGTGATGCTTCCTGAGGCACACGTGACTTCACATCCCAGGATGTCTGGCTTTAGGTGAGTGATCACACCATCGTGGCTATCTGGATCATGAAGATCTTTTTTTGTATAGTTTTTCTGTGTATTTTTGCCACCTCTTCTTAATATGTTCTGCTTCTGTTAAGTCCATACTATTTTTGTCCTTCATTGTGCCCATCTTTGCATGAAATGTTCCCTTCATATCTCTTGGATCCAAAGTGAAAGTGAAATTTGCTCAGTTGTGTCCGACTCTTTGCAACATGGAATTCTCCAGGCCACAATACTGGAATGGGTAGCCATTCCCTACACCAAGGGATCTTCCCAACCCAGGGATGGAAACCAGGTCTCCTGCATTGCAGGCAGGTTCTTTACCAGCTGAGCCCCAACAGAAACCCAAGCATACTGGAGTGGGTGGAATGGGTAGCCTATCACTTCTCTAGCAGATATTCCCAACCTAGGAATTGAACTGGAGTCTCCTGCATTGCAGGCCAATTCTTTACCAACTGAACTATCATGGAAGCCCCAGTAAATTCTCTCCAGATCCCATGATGAGGTAAAATGGAGTTTCTAACACAGATTGAAAAGTGGAAAGAATTAATTGGATAGCAACAGATTTTTAAGTACCCAGTTTTATGGTTTTATTATTATTTAATTGCACAATATAATCTGTTACATAATTGGCATATGCATTAAGTCATATTAGCAAACGTCATTTACACATGCCCCAATGTGATTGCCGCTATGTAAATGACTAGTAGAAAGCTTAGAAGAAGAGCACAAAAATAGTTATGCATGTAACCCCAAATTTTTGTTTTAGCTTTCTTCCTTTGCATATCTAAGTTTATATATCTGTGTCTATATATCTATATTTATCTAGCTCTATCTATTCAACTATGTATGTACCTATTTATCTATCTAACCATCCTGGTTTTTCAGTTTTATAACTCAGATATTGTGCTGATAAAGGGTATTGTAAGAGGTTGAGAAGCATAATTGACCTCTAACCATTGCTGGCAAGTAGCACCCAACTCCTAGTTGTGACAACCAACATGACTCCTAGACATTGACAAAAGTTCTTTGGTTAGTAAAATAATTTTCAGTTGAGAACTAATAAATATTCCTGACTCTGTCTCTACCTTTGTATGTATTATTATATGTAGAATATAGGTTTATTTTTAAATACCCTATTTTGAGTCATTAACATGCATTTTATTTAGACCAGCTTTGCATTTAAAAATCTTCCAGGTGATAATACATGAAATCTGCTTGCTATGCTCATATTTCTATCCAGAATAAGTTTCTGATAAACGTGGATGGACAAGCACAATATAACGGTGCTGAGTGAATTCATCCTCATGGGAATCAGACCACCCTGAGCTGCAGGCTCCATTGTTCAGGTTCTTCCTCATCATCTACATGATCTCAGTGGTGGGCAACTTGGGCATGATCATCCTTACCAAGACAGACTTCAGGCTACAAACCCTATGTAATTTTTTCCCTGACACCTGGCTTTTACTGACCTTGGTTGCTCTATAAATATAGGACCTCAAATGCTAGGAAATTTTGTTTTGGATCAAAATATAATCTATCATTCTTGTGCTATACAGCTAGCTTTCTTTCTTGTGTTCATTATTAGCGAACATTTTATTCTGTCAAGAATGTCCTATGACCGCGATGTGGCCACATGCAACCCTTTGCTCTACCCAGCTATTACGTCACCAAGGGTATGTAGGGTGTTGGTGACAATCCTGTACCTCTATAGTGCATTTGCATCTCTTCTCATCACTGTAAAGACATTTAGTTTACCATTCTGGGGTTATAATGTCATCAGACATTTCTACTGTGACAGTTTCCTTTTGCTATCTTTGCTCTGCTCAAATGCACATGAAGTAGAAATAATTATACTAATTATAGCTGATTTTGATTTGATTTCATCCCTTCTGTTAGTTCTTGTGTCTTATCTTCTTATTCTTGCATCCATTCTCAGGATGAGCTCTGCTGAAGGCAGGTGCAAGCCTTTTTCTACTTGTGGGTCTCACCTGGCTGTGGTCACAGTGTTCTATGGGGCTTTAATATTCATGTATGTGCAGCCAGAGTCTAACCACTCATTTGACACAAATAAAATGGCATCTACATTTTACACTCTTATTATCCCTATGCTAAATCCCTTGATCTACAGTTTGAGGAACAAAGATGTAAAACATGCCCTTCAAAGTACATGGAAAAGACTATGCAGTTCTCTCTCTTAAGGCTTCTGTACAATATGAATCCTATAACTTAGGTGATGGGCTTCATACTGCTCTCTGTGTGTCTCTAAAAGGAATAAAAAGTATGGAAATATTCAGCACATACTTAGAAAATGCCTGCTAAAGTGAAAGTGAAGTCGCTCAGTCGTGTCTGACTCTTTGAGACCCCGTGGACTGTAGCCCACCAGGCTCCTCCATCCATGGGATTCTCCAGGCAGGAATACTGGAGTGGGTTGCCATTTCCTTCTCCAGGGGATCTTCCCAACCTAGGGATCGAACACAGGTCTGCCGCATTGTGGGCAGACGCTTTAACCTCTGAGCCACAGGGCTGGTCATACTGCTATGTGCTACACATACATTAGCACCCAAAGGGGGAAAATATCGGCCTTTCCTGAGGGGAAGTGATGAACTACAAATATAATTAAGTAAATAGCACCATGCCTTAGAATGAGCTAGGACACTGTAAGGGCAAGTGAAGAGAGTCGAGTGAGGAAGAATAGCATATATAAAAGGATTCAAAGGATTACTGTTATTCCCAACTATTAAAATAAATTTCCCAGTGTCTACACGTGTTTGCACATGTACATGTGGTTTTATATAAGTGCATACGTCTGCTTTTTTATTCACTATACTTTCCTAAGGCATGTATTAAAATTAAACTTATGGTGGTTTCTAGGAGGCTCAGTGTAGTACAATGATTTGAATTCATCAGTCATCTCAACTGATAGAGATGTTCCCTTATCAAGGGGAAGATTTTAGGATCCTGCTCTGTTCTCATCAGTGAAGTTGCTTTTATATATGAGGCCTAGAAAGTCTTTAGACTCAGCACACTTAGCAACTCAGTAACTCACAACCTCTTATTTGTCTAAGTCACACCGTTTCTCTGTAAATTCAAGTTCAGTCACTCAGTCTTTGGGGGGCTCCAAAATAACTGCAGATGCTGACTGCAGCCATGAAATTAAAAGATGCTTACTCCTTGGAAGGAAAGTTATGACCAACCTAGATAGCATATTCAAAAGCAGAGACATTACTCTGCCAAAATAGGTCCATCTAGTCAAGGCTATAGTTTTCCCAGTGGTCATGTATGGATGTGAGAGTTGGACCATGAAGAAAGCTGAGCACAGAAGAATTGATGCTTTTGAATTGTGGTGTTGAAGACTCTCGAGAGTCCCTTGGACTGCAAGGAGATCCAAACAGTCCATCCTAAAGGAGATCAGTCCTGGGTGTTCATTGGAAGGACTGATGCTGAAGCTGAAACTCCAATACTTTGGCCACCTCATGCAAAGAGTTGACTCATTTGAAAAGACTGATGCTGGGAGAGAATGGGGGCAGAAGAGAAAGGGATGACAGAGGATGAGATGGCTGGATGGCAACACCGACTCGATGGACATGAGTTTGAGTGAACTCTGGGATTTGGTGATGGACAGGGAGGCCTAGCGTGTTGTGATTTATGGGGTCACAAAGAGTCAGACATGACCGAGTGACTGAACTGAACTGATATATGGATTATCTATTAATATACCTTCTAATATTTTGGCTTAAATCTCAACATTCAGAAAATGAAGATCATGGCATCTAGTCCCATCACTTCATGGGAAATAGATGGGGAAACAGTGGCTGACTTTATTTTTTGGGGCTCCAAAATCACTGCAGATGGTGATTGCAGCCATGAAACTAAAATACACTTACTCCTTGGAAGGAAAGTTATGACCAACCTAGACAGCATATTAAAAGGCAGAGACATTATTTTGCCAAAAAAGATCCGTCTAGTCAAGGCTATGGTTTTTCCGATGGTCATGTGTAGATGTGAGAGTTGCTCTCTAAAGAGGGCTGAGCACAGAAAAATTGATGCTTTTGAATTATGGTGTTGGAGAAGACTCTTGAGAGTCCCTTGGACTGCAAGGAGATCCAAGCAGTCCATTCTAAGGGAAATCAGTCCTGGGTGTTCATTGGAAGGACTGATGTTAAAGCGGAAACTCCATATTTTGGCCACTTGATATGAAGAGCTGCTGCTGCTGCTGCTGCTGCTAAGTCGCTTCAGTCGTGTCCGACTCTGTGTGACCCCACAGACGGCAGCCCATTGGGCTCCACCATCCCTGGAATTCTCCAGGCAAGAACACTGGAGTGGGTTGCCATTTCCTTCTCCAATGCAGGAAAGTGAAAAGTGAAAGTGAAGTCGCTCAGTCGTGTCTGACTCAGCGACCCCATGGACTGCAGCCCACCAGGCTCCTCTGTCCATGGGAGTTTCCAGGCAAGAGTAGTGGAGTGGGGTGCCATTGCCTTCTCCAAGGGACATGTTCCAGTTCACACAGATACTAAGACACAGTGGCTAGAGTGTTTGATAAACTGTAATATTGGCACAGGAATAGATCAACAGAATACCAGAGTAACACTGAATGAGAATTGTTTTCCAGATATGTATGAATCCCTAAATTAGGAAGAATTGATACAAAAGAGAAAATAGCTGCTCTTTTTGATAAATGGTGCTGAATATTTGTGTATTTGTATATAAAAGCAAGGGAGAGCATAACCTTTTTAGATGATAATATGTCTCATTAGACTCAGGGTAGAAAATTCTAACTGTAAAATATATAAATATGTAAATATTTATATATAAATATATTTTTATAAAAATATAAATTTATCCTATGCTGAAAGTCTACATGTTTTTGTTGTCAAAATGGGCTTCCCTCATAGCTCAGTTGGTAAAGAATCCGCTTGCAGTGCAAGAGACCCTGGTTCCATTCCCGGGTCGGGAAGATCCCCTGGAGAAGGGAAAGGCTACCCACTCCAGTCTTCTGGCCTGGAGAATTCCATGGACTGTATAGTCCCTGGGATCACAAAGAGTCAGACACGGCTGAGCGATTGTGCAACTTCCACTTGTTGTCAGAAGAGGAAATTAAGACAAGACAAACCTGGATGGGAGAATGTATTTCTGATAGATGCAACTAACAAGATTTTCTTGGACTCCAAAATCACTGTGGCATGGGACTGCAGCCACCAAAAAAAAGACACTTGACCCTTGAAAGAAAAGCTGCGACAAACCTAGACAGCATATGAAAAAGCATGTAGATGTATGGCAAAACCAATACAACATTGTAAAATAATTAGCCTCCAATTAAAATAAATAAATTTATATTAATAAATAAAAATAAAATAAAATATGAAAAAAAAAGAAAAAGTGGAGACATTACTTTGCCAGCAAAGGTCCATATAGTCAAAGTTACATTTTTTTCCAGTAATCATGTGCAGGGCTTCCCTGGTGGCTCAGAGGTTAAAGCGTCTGCCTCCAACGCGGGAGATCCAGGTTCGATCCCTGGGTCGGGAAGAATCATGTACAGGTGTGAGAGTTGGACCATATAGAAGGCTGGGTGCTGAATAACTGACCTTTTTGAATTGTGGTGCTGGAGAAGACTCTTGAGAGTTCCTTGGATAGCAAGGAGATCAAACCAGTGAATCTGAAAGGAAATCAATCCAGATGTGAAGAGCTGACTCATTTTAAAAGACCCTGATATTGGAAGGATGGCATGCCCCTTGCAAAACGTATGTGCAAAGACAACCTCTTTTACAATATTTTGTTATTATTTTTCATAGGAAAGGTAAAAATTGCTTTTCCTGCTTTAAATCCTGTCATCCTTGCTAGCATATTGACTATGTCTTCATTGTCAAGTATAAACTAGTGAATGTAAGCTTGTTTAACTATTTTAAACACTTTCTCATTTGTTTTAAAAATCCCAATCTGTATCTTTCTGATATCAGCAGTTAATAAAGACTCTAAAAATACAGAAAACTGTCCATAGTATAACTGATTTTTATTTTCAAAATTTATTGCAATATTATTCACAGGACCTTTGGTAACAGATAATCATTTCTAAAATGATGGGGAGTTTTGAAGTTACATAATCAAGTAAACCATCATTACAGAATAGAAACTCTCATCCAGCAGTAACACCCATCATGTGATTTAAAGATTGCTAGAGATTTTTCTTTCTTTTTTTGATCTTGGAAGAATATGAAGTAGGTTCTAAGAATCAGAGTTGAATGGGAAGGATGCTGAAAGGGTGCTGAATTATATCTACTCTCAAATTCCAAATATGTATCTATCTTTTTGCTAGGCATTTTTTTTAGGAAGAGAACATTACTGCAAACTGAAAATTACAATAGTCATTTTCCAACAACCTTTTGTTGAGGTCATGGATGTCCAAGAACAGGAAGAAAAGTAAGAAAATCACTACTAGTTAGAAAATCTCATTTGGAATCATAGTCTCTTTTTATGCTAATATAGGGATTTACCAATATTTAAAATTTTAATACAAGCTTTAAGAGGAAAAGAAAATGCCATGTATAAAATTATCTTAATTTTCTGAGTCAATACATTTAAGTATTTGTAAAAATATTTAATTCTTTATATCTCCAATAGTATACACACATCCACAAACTTTGTTTTCCAAATTTCAGAGAAGATGCATGTAATTCTATGAATTGATAAAATAAATTTATTAAAATCATTTTATTAAAAGTGATTAATACAGATATTAATAACCTGAGTTTTTAGTTTGGCTTTTTAAAAATTGACTTATGCATAAAATCACTTCTGATTTCTAGTCTCAGCTTCTCATGTGAAAAGGACTATATCAGTTCAGTTCAGTTCAGTCGCTGTCGTGTCCAAAAGGACTATATAGAATCAAATAATTTGTCCTATACTTAGAAGCTCTAGAATTCATTGAATTTGTGTGGATGTTGGTAAGGGAAGAATTGCCTGATTGACTGCTATAGGGCTAAATAACGTGAAATCAGCATGACAAATGTTTTATTTCTATGATCCTTCTCACAGCACCCTTTACCTCTTTGTTTCTCAGACTGTAAATCAGTGGGTTTAACATGGGAATCACTAGTGTATAGAACACTGAAACCACCTTCTCTTGTTCTACAGAATACTGGGAACTTGGCTGAATGTAATTAAAACTCAAGGTGCTGTAGAATATGGTCACAGCGGTCAGGTGAGAGGCACAGGTGGAGAAGGCTTTCTGTCTGCCTGCTGCTGAGCGCATCCTCAGGATAGCAACAGCAATGAAGGTGTAGGAAACGATCACAATCAAGAAGGTGGCCGTGGCAATGACTCCAGAGAAGGTTAGGAGCAACAGCTCATTTATGGAGGCATCAGAACACGACAACTTCAGCAGTGGGGGGACATCACAGAAGAAGTGACTGATGACATTGGACCTGCAGAAAGACAATCTCCCAAAGCTTATGGTGTGGGTCAGTGAGTTAATCATTCCACCAACGAGTGATCCAGCCACCAGTCCCACAGACTTCCTCTTAGACATGGCTGCAGCGTAAAGCAAAGGGTTGACAATGGCCACATAACGGTCGTAAGCCATCACGGACAGCAAGAAGCCTTCTGTGGTGATGAACACCCCGAAAAACAAATGCTGCGCTGTGCAGGCAGAGAAGGAGATGGTTTGCCTCACAAATAGGAAGCCGATCAGCAATTTTGGGGCAATAACAGATGAATAACAGGCATCCACAAATGAAAGGCAGCTGAGGAAAAAGTACATGGGTGTGTGGAGCTTGGGGGTGATTTGGATTAAGAAGATCATGCCCAGATTCCCCACCAAAGTAATAACATAAATCACCAGGAACAATACAAAAAGAACAACTTTCAGCTCAGCATTGTCTGTCAGTCCCAAAAGAATAAATTCAGTAACAATCGTAAAATTCTTTGCAGCCATTTAATTCCTTAATCTTGAAATCTGTAAGTAAAACAGATGTGGGGATTAGAATGTACACAGGAGAATCTGGTGTTTAATATTAAAGATCAGAGAAATATGTATAGGCTTCTGTCCTTGGAAAAATAAATTATTTTGTCAAACCAAGCTTGATTAGACTATTTTATTTTTTTCATTTAGTGCCAGTTATAATTCTACTCCATAAACAAATATGCGAAAATTCATTTTGGCTCTCAAAAATCTAATTCTGTCTCCTGCCTCTATGAGAAAGTGATACTGGCTTGAGGGATACTGATAGAAAATATAAGGAATTCACAAAATTAAACTTAACCCTTCTTTAAAAGTCTTCATTTTTAAAGGAGTAAATTACAAGAAGATTTTTAGTCAGCTGTACTATTATCTCCATTGTTAATCTATAAAAGCACTATCTGATATAGGCAGATAAAAGCAAAGCTGTGAGATGGAGTCCTGACCTCCAAAGATGCCATGATGCTCTTTGAGGTGCATAAATCTCTGGCCTCTTATGACATTTCCTTATAAGCATCACACAGAGAGATCCTCAGTGAAATCACACAAGGGTAAGACTCAGAACATAGAAAATGAGGTCTTGTCTAAACAGAGAAGTTAAAAGATGTTATATATTACATGAGGCTTTTTAGCTACATCTGTTGTTATATAAATTTCTATACATAATATTAAACTATTTATTATAAACATTCACATATAAACATATATATAATACACATATACATAGAAAAGATAAAATGTAAAATGTGGAATAACACAACCCTTTATTGTTCTGGAATGTTTTTTGTAGCCTTTATGTAATTCTATATATAAAATTGAAGTGTGGCTCAGTTGTGTCTGACTCTTTGCAACCCCATGGACTGTAGCCTACCATGTTCTTCCGTCCATGGGATTTTTCCAGGCAAGGGTACTGGAGTGGGTTGCCATTTTCTTCTCCAGAGGATCTTCCAGACTCAGGGATCAAACCCGAGTCTCCCACATTGTAGGCAGACGTATATATTTATATTTATATATGGGTATGTAGTGCTGTGCTTAATCTTTCAGTTGTACCCAACTCTGTGAGCTCAGGGACTGTTGCCCACCAGTCTCCTCTGTCCTTGGCATTCTCCAAGCAAGAATACTGGAGTGGGTAGCCATTCTCTTCTCAACCCAGGGATTGAATCCGGGTCTCTCTCTGTCTCTCTCTCTCTCTCTCTCTATATATATATATATATATATATGTAAAACAGCACTTTGAAATGAAAGTCACTCAGTCAAGCCTGACTCTTTGCAAGCCCAGGGAATGTATCCTGTGAGCCTCCTCTGTCCTTGGAATTCTCCAGGCAGGAGGCACCCTGTTTTCTTCTTGACCAGGGACTGAATCCGGGTCTCCTGCCTTGCAGGCAGATTCTTCACAGCCTGAGCCACCAGGGAGCACTACGGTTTTCTAAATCCAGTTTCTCTTCTTTATGTGGTTTGGATACTCAGGCTTTTTAGTCTATTGTACCAGGGTTCTATGCTATGTGAGTGCTCTGCCATTTCCGACACTTTTCAACCCCATGGACTGTACCCACCAGGCTCCTCTGTCCATGGAATTTTCCAGACAAGAATACTGGAGGGGGTTGTCATTTCCTCCTCCAAGGCCTCTTATGGATTCAGGGATGGAACCTGTGTTTCTTTTGCCTTCTACATTGACAGGCAGATTCTTTACCACCATACCACCTAGGAAGCCCCACTATGCTTATATAAGAATCAGTACATCCATAAGAGGATAGGGCTCTCCATATATTTTTAGATATAAAGAAATAAACGCAATGATGAAATTTGGTTTATCTATGTCAATTCTATTAATTTATTTTAATAAATATTTCAACAGCCACAAAAGCGAAATAGTTGGCATCAGCCCAACCTACAATTAAAATATGTTACTATCATTTATTGATTTATTGACTTTGGGAAAGTCATTTATCTTCTTTTATATTAGTATAATCACACCTACATCACATGATTACTAAAAATAAGAGAAACTATGGGGAAAATGCTAGGTTTTGCTTTGAGTTAATAATAATTGCACATATTATAAAATAGATAAATAGGAAGGTGGGGAGATAAGCAGATAAGCAATATATTGACAGAGAATTGCAATGTGAACAAATTTAATGGGCATGCAGATGAGTATAAATCATGAAAAAAGGTACAGCAGTAAATCTATTAACATTTCCCAGATTTGAAATCTTTAGTTCATTCTGTTTAAAAATACAATGAAATAGAAATGGATGTTTTAATATTTTCTTTCATAAATTTGTAGCCTAGAAGTTTTCACAATTGCTAATGCACTACTCAGAAACTATCAAAACATTTGCCACAATGCATGAGTTCCTCAAACTGTAATGTTAAATCTAGACATTTCAAAACAAAATGTAACATTAGTTCATCACATCTGAGCTATCTAATTCAGTAATTAGTAACTTTATGTGAATGTTTAAATAGAAGTTAAACATAATAAAAATAGGTAAAATTCTCCAGTCTGATTTAGTCTCAAGCACTCAGTAGTCATACATGGCTATATAGTCACTATATTGAACAGTGCTAATTACAGAACATTTCCATCACT
This sequence comes from Cephalophus harveyi, assembly GCA_006410635.1. Lineage (NCBI taxonomy): Eukaryota > Metazoa > Chordata > Mammalia > Artiodactyla > Bovidae > Cephalophus > Cephalophus harveyi. Next base: position 186,208 of record SJYT01057433.1, read on the forward strand.
GCAGAAAAACTTGTATTGATTAGAGCTCTCATCTAACTCTAACTCATCTTTCTAAAGTATCAATTAAATAGCATTGTCTCAAGGAAAGATATTTTGCAGGTAGTTTTCATTGTAAGCATAATTAAAAAGGATTTCCAAATGGAATTTAGAAATTAAATTATATTACTCATCGGGCATGCCTATCCCTGTAAAACATAAGACAATATTGTGAATAAAACTAGATGATACAGGTGGAGTGCATAGAGTGAAGTTGGTTTAAATGACCTCTAATATTCTTAACACTCATGATTCTATCAGATTTAAAACAATCTTTCTAAGTGATATGTTTTCTTTTTTCTTCAACTTTATTAAAAACAATAATTAAAATTATATGATGAAGATGATATCTCCAAGTAAAATAACTGAAGGCAAATCATCATTAATACACAATAAATAGAGTAACAAAGTAACAAATTTTTAACATTTTTTATTTTTGCTTTAAAACAACAAATTTAATTAGAAGGTACAACTAAATATATATATACAGGCACTTTTACATCAGCTTCTAATGAGTTCTATTACAGCTTAAATGTTACAAAGTTAACAAATGAAACCTTGGGAAACACAGTTCTTAAGGGACTTTACATTTTCCCCTGATTCATAAATGTCCCTAAAGTGTGTAATTAACTAAAACACTATAAAGAATTTTTAAACCATCAAGCTTGGAGGGTTCTTTAATTCAGTAAAATTTAAAAAGAAAAATAATGAAAAGAATTTGCTCCACAGAACAGAGATTTACCTAAATGATAAATGGTCAGGTGTCACTAGGCTTGTTATGCAGATATGCAAGATAAGGAAACTGAAAACACAGTTAAAGATTCTTCAAAAGCATCATACACAGAGAGAGAATAAAAAAGAATTTCTGGTGGTTAGATTGCCAATCTCTATTTTCAGTTTAACTTGGAAACTGAGTTCAAAAGAATCCTTCTAGAACTCTGGTGAAAATTCAAGGCTTACATTCATCAAAGTAATATTTACTGAAGAACAAACAACATATTCTAGGCATCATTTACAAACAGATAAATGGGTTATCAAAAATGGTTCAATCTTCATTTTTAGAAAGATTGGAGAATAAATATATTCCCAAAGACACTTAGATTATATAGAAATCTATAATGAAAATAGAATGTTAAGTTTAAAATCAGTAATTTAAATTAAAAAAATGGATAATCACCACAGGGATAAATGAGAGAATGCTCAAATTAGACAAGTGGGAAAATTGGTAACATGCATTTCCCGAGGGCTTTTATCAATCTCTGTAACAAGAATATTGGATTTTAATAAATCTGTTGCTAAATATAACTGGAAAATTAGAGACAGACAGGTAACAAAAGTTTTCAGATATTTGACAACTGGTGGCCCGTGACAGAAGGATGGTGATGACTGGCCCCTGATATGGAATGATGGTGCGGCACATGAAGACCGTGACAGTCATGTAGCGAGGAAGACACTGAGTCAGGTCAGGAAGGGCTACAGTGCCTGGAATATGCAGGGCTGAGCACTGGAGTGGAGACACCGAAGCAAAATGATTTCACATCAGCGTGAAGATGGCTTGCGACATTCCCAATGGCTTCTAAATTGCAGCTATTGAGATTGTATAAAGCCAAGCCAAGAATGGGCTTCCCTCATAGCGCAGTTGGTTAAGAATTGGCCTACAATGCAGGAGACCTGGGTTCGATTCCTGGAGTTGGGAAGATCCCCTGAAGAAGGAAAAAAGCAAACCACTCCAGTATTCTTGCCTGGAGAATCCCATGGGCAGAGGAGCCTGGTGGGCTACGGTCCATGGGGGTCACAAGAGTCAGACACGATTTAGTTGCTAAAGAGAAAGTCTAGAACAGCTACTAGGAAAAAAAGGAACTGCAAGGAATTTGTACCTTGCAAACTGCCAGTTCTCATAGGGCTGGGATACATTCAGATTTGTCAAATCTTATTGAAGAATGTCATTGAACATCTAGGGCTTTCAATAAAGACAGCTGAAGAGAGAACTTGCCCCAAAGGAAATAATCCACTATACTCCATCTGACAGAACTCAGCATTAGCTCTCAAAAGGATTAAGCAGGTGAGCAAGCAAATAAACTGACTGGCAAAACAAATCCCAACACTTTGAAGATAGAATAAAAAAAAAAACAAAAAACAAAACTATGGACTCAACTGAAAAATGTATTCAATGTTCAGCATCCAAAGAAACATCTGCAAGTTGAAGAGAAAATGTTATCCATAACCATGAGAAATATGTCTAGATCCGGGAATAACAGATGAGAGAATACGTGATGAAAGTGTTAGTCACTCAGTCGTGTCCAACTCTTTGTGACCCCATAGACTGTAGCCTACCAGGCTCCTCTGTCCATGATTTTCCAGGCAATAGTACTGGAGTGGATTGCCATTTCCTTCTCCAGAGGATCTTTCCAACCCAGGGATCGAACCCGGATCTCCCACATTGTAGACAGATGCTTTACCGTCTGAGCCACCAGGGAAGGTAGGTTTCCTTCTTCAGGAGACCTTCCCAACCCAGGGATCATGTGTCTCCTGCACTGCAGGGAGATTCTTTACCATCTGAGCCACCAGGGAAGCCCCAGTATAGGTAAACAAAACATTGTAGACAGACGCTTTACCGTCTGAGCCACCAGGGAAGGTAGGTTTCCTTCTTCAGGAGACCTTCCCAACCCAGGGATCATGTGTCTCCTGCACTGCAGGGAGATTCTTTACCATCTGAGCCACCAGGGAAGCCCCAGTATAGGTAAACAAGGACTTTAAAAGCAGTAGCAAATATTTTAAGAATTCGAAGGTAAATATAAATATGAAAATTAGAACTGACAGTTATAATAGAAAACCAAATTGAGTCACTAGGAATCAGTAGAGTATCAAGAATGAACATTTTATTCTGTATTTGTTAAAAGCAGATTAGACATTGAGGAAATAGCTTAGTGAAAAAGACACAAAACAATAGAACTCTCTACATTTAAGTACCAAGAGATAAATGGAAATCGCTGAAAAGTTAGACACTTGACAGGCCTAAGTAAAATACATTATATACATTAAAAAAAGAATAATAAACACTGACTTTGTGAAAAATAATGCACACTAAAATAAAATGAACAAACATTTAACAACACTGGAAAAATAGCAAACAATAATTTTATATCAGACAAAAACATAACCTAGAAATTTAAAGAAATACACATTTTCCTTATCTGCTTCTGGCAATCATCAGGTAAAATTTGATAAGATATCACATCACAGTTAAAAACTTTGAGAAAAAAAGAAATAGCCAACCTTGAAAGTACTAGAGACAGAAAATTAAGCAAATTATGAAAGGCATTAGACATTCATTAATGGAACAAGTGATGTTCTCCTTTTACAAATTCTATTTTGAGAAGGGCTTGATCTTGCAACAAATGATTACCCTGTAAATAGCCCACAGTCTTTCTGAGCTGAACAACAAAAGAGACAGAATTGGGGCAAACAGAGTCAAAAGGAAAAAATGAGAGAGATGAATTCTAGGAAGGAGAAAGCCAGGGAAGGGGAGATTAATATCCTGTGTAAAAACACTGTCCAGTTCACTGATCCCAAACCATGAACATGTGGTGCAGACTCCATATGCTAGACAGAGCTAAAAATATGAAGTAATATTTATATTACAACCCATGAGACAGAGTTTGAGTCAAAGCATGTCAGTTTTCTGCTAAAAGAAAAAGGAACAAATAAAATCAACTCTCTTAAGATAAGGACAACAATATTCAGACATAGCAGGATATTACAATATCCAAGATAAAGTTAAAAATTTCTTGACACACAAATGTGCAAGAAAATTAGGACAAGCCTTGAAAGAGCAGCAGAAATTGGCTCTTTGTTCTTTTTCTCCCTTCTCAGTCTTCAGATAGCTCTGTTAGTTTGAGTGGTAGCTTTAACTTTCCAGTCTCCCCTTCCCACTTCATTCCCAAATCTCTTTTATATTTGAGTGGCTTCCCTGGTGGCTCAGTGGTAAAGAATCTCACCTGCAAGGCAGAAGACACAGGAAATTCAGGGGTTTGGGAAGATCCCTTGGAGGAGGGCATGACAGTCCACTCCAGTATTCTTGCCTGGAGAATCCCATGGACAGAGAAGGCTGGCCACTACAGTCCATGGATTGCAAAGAGTCCGAGAGGGCTGAAGCCACTGAGCACACAGGAGCCAAAGTGGGAGAGGGTTTTCTGCCTTCCCTCAGTTCAGTCCAGTCGCTCAGTCGTGTCTGACTCTTTGCGACCCCATGAATCGCAGCACGCCAGGCCTCCCTGTCCATCACCAACTCCCGGAGTTCACTCAGATTCATGGCCATCGAGTCAGTGATGCCATCCAGCCATCTCATCCTCGGACGTCCCCTTCTCCTCCTGCCCCCAATCCCTCCCAGCATCAAAGTCTTTTCCAATGAGTCAACTCTTCGCATGAGGTGGCCAAAGTGCTGGAGTTTCAGCTTTAGCATCATTCCTTCCAAAGAAATCCCAGGGCTGATCTCCTTCAGAATGGACTGGTTGGATCTCCTTGCATCTCCTTGCAGACCAAAAGGACTCTCAAGAGTCTTCTCCAACACCACAGTTCAAAAGCATCAATTCTTCGGCGCTCAGCCTTCTTCACAGTCCAACTCTCACATCCGTACATGACCACAGGAAAAACCACAGCCTTGACTAGACGGACCTTAGTCGGCAAAGTAATGCCCTCCCTAGTGGTAGCACAATTCTTTGTATCCCTGCAAATCACTAATAAAGCAGTAAAACGTATAGAGGAAAATCTGAATAAGCAGTTTTATCTAGCACAGATATAAAAGTTCAAAAAAATATATTGATCAGAAAGAAAAACAACCAAATTAAAATGAACCAAAGGGTAGATGCTTCAAATGGAAATACATGAAAGACTCATATTTTATACATAAAAGTGTTTATTATTATTAGTCTTCAAGCAAAAAAAAAATCACAATGAAATAATTTTCACTAATTTATATTTCAAAATTTTAAAACTTCTACATGAAATATTGGCACCGATTCTCAGAAAATGGGACACTCATGGATATTTGTTGGTAATGTAAAAGGCTACAATAAGCTTGGAAGGCTTCAAATTTCTTCTAAGCTTAAATATTCATTTATCCTGTGATCCAGTAATTTCACCCTTAGATCTAACCACGAGAAATTAACTCATCCGTCCACAAACATATTTAAATGGCAATGTTTATACTAAGCTTTTTATAATAACCCAAAACACTAATATTCATCAATGACTAAAGAATGCTGGCACATGCATGTATTGGGGTATAACGCAGCTATAAAAACCAGAGCATAGATAAATGGCAAAATCACTATATGAAGTGAAAGATACCATATTAACAGCATGTATTGCATTACTCTACTTACATGAAACTCAGGAACAGGGAAAATAAGTTTATGGAAACAAACCAGAGCAGCAGTTGCTGGAGGTGGGAGGATTTTATTTGAGGTGTAAAGGGGAGAGGAACATTTCTACATTGGAAATGGTCTAGATAAAGGATATAAAGCATCAGAAAAATTTCTGTGGGACTGAAAGTGTTCTATGTTTTGTTTTAGGTATTAAGAACAAATAAAACATTTTTCAGAACTTATCCATTTGTACAATTTAGATCCATCTTTAACTGTATATGAGTTTCCCTCAATTATTGTATGTACAGAAGTCATAGAGGAAGATGGCATGGGTAAAATATTATGAGAGGGAATATAATATTTTATGTTAGATTTTATTCTTGATGAGGTTGTACTGAACATTACCCAAGCATGGTTGAATCTCAGCTCAGGCAACACTATGGTTGAGACGATCATCACAGTAAGATCCTGCATCTCAGTGATTGTCAGTGATTGTTATGGTTGGTCATATGAAAGGACAAGACAAGAATATATTATCCACTTAAAGATGAGGGTTTAATTTCAAATCATCTAGTTTTCAATTATACGGCTTTGGTCAAATTATCTGGTTCTCCGAAACTTGATGTCCTCTGAATATGGAAATAATACCTATCTTACATAGATTAAATGACATATTTTTAACCCAGTGTTCACTACATATTTTTACTTGACTAACACATTTAAAGAAAAAAGAAAATATGTGATGATGATAATGCCATTTAAAATTTATCATGGGTTTTGTAATTGTTCCAGTTTTACTGGAATAAAGCTGATTGAAGAATTTTTCATTGCTACTTCAATCATTGACTCTGTGTGAAGGGATACGCATTTTTACAGAGCTCTCCGAGAACTGTACAGATCCTTTATGCTGTTTGCCTTCTTTCCTTGAATTATCCCTTACACTTTTTTTCTTTCAATTGGGAATATGCAGAACATTCTGAATAATTAGCAGTCACCATAGGCAGTTTTTAATAAATGCTCAGATGATTTAAGTGTAATCATCTGAATAAATTATACTCCTTCCTCTGGGATCATCACAGAGGAAGAGAAAAGTCATATACTCTCGTTACCCAAACAAAAAGTAATTTTGGAGAAGAAAATCCAATTCTTCATTAAAGGTGAGTGGACAGAAGTGGTCGATTTTGCTTAGCACCTGGGTGTCGGTCATTTCCTAAGTTTTCTGGCCTCTGGCCATGGACTCTTAGGACTCTTAATGGTCACTGAGCGCTAATTCTTTACAAGACAAAAACATTATTATCTCCCCTTTTATCTGGAGTAGTATGAAATTTTTAGAGTCTTAGATCCTATGAGCTGACTAGAAGTAATATATCCACTGATTTCTGAAATGTGAAAGTGCATTTGCATATTTCATGGGAAAAAAAGTTAGAAATATCTGAAAAAATCATCACTGATCTCATCTATTAGAATCTATTAAGATTAAGATTTGTCTAGATAAGATATAGGATGCCCAGTTACATCTGAATTTTAGATAAAATAATTTTTAGTAGATCTTTTGTACTATTTGATCATTATTATTCATATAAACATATACAATGAAATATTTAAAAAGAATACATTAAATTATGTATTATGTAAAGTGAAAACGATTTTAATATAACGATATAAGTCTTTACGGCACTTCCCTGGTGGTTCATATGGTAAAGAATCTGCCTACAGTCCAGGAGAGTTTGCTCTCAGAGTAGGGAAGATCCTCTGGAGAGGGAATGGCTACCCACTCCACTATTCTTTCCTGGAGAATTCCACAGACAAAGGAGCCTGGCAGCCTGTAGTCTTGGGCTCGCAAAAAATCGGACACAGCTAAGTGACTAAGAGTTTCAAGTCCTTATACATAAAGATAAACCATATGCATTTTACACTTTTTGCTTGTCTGCTTTTTCCCCCTACTGGTTGCTTACTACTTGATTTGTGTTTTTTGTTTGCTTGTTTGTTTTCAGGAAAGGCTTTACAAACTGAAAGAAATAGACTGGCAAATAAATAGAATGATTTAAGAGTTACCGAGAAAGCCCTGACCCTCAGATAGCTCCTAACTTCTATCACTATGCCTGAAGATTGAAAAGTCAGTCATTCTGTTGTGTAATTTTCGCATTTTGTATGCCTTAATTCCCTCAGTGGAAGTGCGTGACATGCTGCATCAAAATGACTGGAGGCATTCTTTCCTGAAACAGAAGAATGGACAGGATATCAATACCTCTTTAAGACTCTAGCAGCTGCTATTTCTATAAATAGTAGAAGTGAGGTTGTTGAATCATATAGGGAACTTTTAATCAACAAGTATAAAATTACAATTTTGCAAGACGAATAGGATAAAGATATGCTGTACACCATTGCGTATGCAGTTAATAATACTGTATTGTACACTTCAAAGTATTTTAATGGGGTAAATTCTCATTCTAGAATGAACAGGGCAAAAGAATCAAGACATCTTCAGAGGGAGGTAATTGCTGACACTGAAAATGGAGATCAACTAACTCAGTAAACACTGAAATAATTCTTGGCAAACACTGAAGACTTCAAAGGGTACTGGAATTTTGGACTGTCTTAACTTAGTTATGACCAACCTAGACAGCATATCTAAAACCAGAGATATTACTTTGCCAACAAATGTCCATAGTACTTCAAAGGGTACTGGAATTTTGGATTGTCTTAGCTTAGTTATGACCAACCTAGACAGCATATTTAAAACCAGAGATATTACTTTGCCAACAAAGGTCCATAGTATGGATGTGAGAGTTGGACTATAAAGAAAACTGAGCACCGAAGAGTTGATGCTTTTGAACTATGGTGTTGGAGAAGACTCTTGAGAGTCCCTTGGACTGCAAGGACATCCAACCAGTCCATCCTAAAGGAGACCAGTCCTAAGAGTTCATTGGAAGGACTGATGTTGAAGCTGAAACTCCAATACTTTGGCCACCTGATGTGAAGAGCTGACTCATTTGAAAAGACCCTGATGCTGGGAAAGATTGAGGGCAGGAGGAGAAGGTGTTGACAGAGGATGAGATGGTTGGATGGCATTCACTGAATGCCAATGAACATGAGTTTGAGTAAACTCTGGGAGTTGGTAATGGACAGGGAGGCCTGGTGAGCTGCAGTCCATGGGATCGCAGAGTCAGACAAGACTGAGCAACTGAACTGAACTGAACTCAGTGTGTATCCCATTCTTCAGGAAAGCCTTGAGAGTAGAGTCTGAAACACTGGGCTCTTATTTGTAAAATGGGAAGGGGCCTGAAAGCAGAATGGTATTCAGTGGGAAATCTGCAGATGACATCATCTAGGAGAAAGGGGTAGAAATGGCTCAGCAGTCTCCAGCATGGCATCCCTAGTCTTTGAATCAAACTGGCTAAATCAATACTAAAAACTACAAAGTGCCACTGAGTGGCTTCAGACTCTAGCCAACCTTCCAGTCACCTTTGTAGGGGAGCGATATTTAACCCCCCAGCCCCCCAAAATGTCTCTTTGGCATGTGGATTATTTCCAGCTGAAAACAATCAAGATCAGAAGACTCCAGAATAATTTTTAATCTTCCCCCTGATTGTCTAAAAAATACTAGATAAAGGGCTTACTGATATCTGCAGAGAAAGTTGGCTAGGTATAGTCAGGGAAATGTAGGCAGAGCCTAGAGATCCAAGTCCACTCTGTACCACTCTCTCTATCAGACCCAGCAGATATCAGTTTATCAAGAATTTGTTTTTCCATCTCCATGGGAATTCCACCCTGCTCCTTGGAAGTCTCAAACCACTACCCTCAACATCCTCTTTTGTCTCTAGCTGAAGGCGGTATTTAAGGTAAAGACTTTGGCCATTTTGATGAGCTACTCAGTTTTCCTGAATTGCTTCCATGTGTACATGTTATACAACTTTTATTTGATTTCTTCCTGCAAATCTGTCTGATGGCAGTTTAATTCTCAGATCCACCAACCAGCCAAAAGAACTTAGGAAGATGGTAGAAGAGAACTCTTTCCTCTCTGACAGCTCTGATGAAGTAAAAATGCACATTCTAAGGCAAGTCAGAGAAATGTGTACATAATTTTTCTTTCTCTTCCTTTGGCATCCTCTCTTCCCTCTGCTGTGCACTGTGTACCTCTATTATGCCTCAACCAAACTTCCCATCAGCAGAAATGTCTACTGAAAAACAAAGAGACAAATTCTCCTAGCATCAGCAACCTAAATCCTTAGGAAATAACCTTCCTTCTTGTAAGGGGCTCGCCATGATGACCCCTGACCCACCGCTAACTGTACATGTAGATCTGGTTTGTTTACCCTGTCAAAACTGCATCATTCAATGAACAGCTCTTCGTTTCAGAAAATTACTTGACTGTGTTTTGACCTTTAAAAGATAGAACAATTCCAGAACTTTCTGAGAGGCTGTTTGTGGGTTATAATCCTTAGTTTGGTTCAAATAAGATCTTCTATTTAATTCTTAGATCAATTGATTAATTTTTTCATTGACAGATTCCAGAAGTTTCACCTGATACAAGTTTCCGCCATGGCCCATTTGGATTTCTCAGCCAAAAGTTGAGCATTCTACTACTTTTAATAATTCTAGCCTTTATTTTGTCTGATTGAGATTTTTGAACTCGAATTACTCCTGCAATTAAAAGTCATGCTCACAGAGTTCCAGATTTTGTTGAAGGAGAAACTGAAAGAAAGGGAATCCAGATGGATTAAGCTAAGAGAAGTTCTAATTGTTTTTACTGATTGGTGATTTAGTCACTAAGTATTTGACTCTTTGTGACCCCATGGACTGTAGCCTACCAGGCTCCTCTGTCCATGGGATTTTCCAGGCTAGAATACTGGAGTGGGTTGCCATTTCCTCCTCCAGAGCATCTCCTCCACCCAGGGCTCGAACCTGGGTCTTCTGCATTGCAGGCAGATTCTTTACCAATTGAGTCACCAGGGAAGCCCATGTAAATTTTATGAAATGCAGAAGGCAGCACTTAACACTGAAACATTTAAAAAGTTATGATGTTATGCTTTGTATTGTACAATTGTACAATATATACTGTACTGTGCAATTTGAGAAGTCCAAAAGAATTCTCAGATGAAAGTGGAAATGTACTAAAGGAAAATGTGATATCCTTGTATAGACGAAATCAAGTCTATATTTCTATGTTAATACCTATATGGTAATTTAAATCAATAGATATTTTCCAAATATCACTGACTATTTAATTTGTAGTAACAGCAGTGCATGTGATTTCTCAGGATTTCCTCTTTTTGGAAAGTAGAAGATTCTGTTCTTCCAAATAAGATATGGAAATTATTTTTCTATCCCTTGTCATGAAATAAAATGTCTACTTTCTCTAAAAATATTACTCTTAATTAAATGACATCACGGGAAAACTCACATTTCTTTCCAGAAAAGCTAACTGGACTAAATGGACCAACAGAATCGATCATCACTGACTGAATTCATTCTGATGGGGGTCACAAAGCAGCCTGAGCTTCAAGTTCCCCTTTTTGGGGTCTTCCTCATCATCTACACAGTTACAGTGGTGGGAAATCTGGGCATGATCACCTTAACCCAAGTGGATTCCCGGCTACACACACCTATGTACTTTTTTATCAAACACCTGGCTTTCATTGATCTTGGTAATTCTACTGTCATTTGCCCCAAGATGCTGGTGAACTTTGTTGTGAATCAAAACACCATTTCCTATTATGCATGTGCCACACAGTTGGCTTTCTTCCTCATGTTCATTATCAGTGAGTTTTTTATCTTGTCAGCCATGGCCTATGACCGCTACTTGGCTATCTGTAACCCTCTGCTGTACAAAGTCATCATGTCCCAGAGGCTTTGTCATATACTGGTAGGCATTCCCTACCTCTACAGTACCTTTCAGGCACTCATGTTTACTATTAGGATTTTTACATTGACTTTTTGTGGCTCTAATGTCATCAGTCATTTCTACTGTGATGATGTTCCCTTGTTGCTTATGCTTTGCTCAAATGCACAAGAAATAGAATTGTTGATCATACTGTTTTCAGCATTTAATTTGATTTCTTCCCTCCTGGTCATCCTAATGTCCTACATACTGATCCTGATGGCAGTATTTCAAATGCGTTCTGCAGAGAGCAGGAAAAAAGCTTTCTCCACATGTGGTTCTCATCTGATGGTGGTGGTTGTGTTCTATGGGTCATTATTATTTATGTATATGCAGCCCAACTCCACTCATTCTTTTGATACAGATAAAATGGCCTCTGTGTTTTATACTGTAGTGATTCCCATGCTTAACCCCTTCATCTACAGCTTAAGGAACAAAGAAGTAAAAAGTGCCTTTCAAATGGTCTTAAAGAATAAGTGGAAATTTTGTATCTAATATCCAATAATGAAATAAGAAATAGTATTCTAATAAGCTATGATTAAGGCATATGTTACTTGATGTTTCTAAAAATATATATATCATTCTTCTTGGCTTCAGAACAAAAGCTCATTAAAATACACAGAGATGTAGATTGTTTCCTTTGAATTCAGTCCAGTTAATTTTCATACTTTAAATCTCAATAAAATCTCACTCCCTTTCCCACATTCCTTGCTATTGATTCAATGTTTCCTTTAACGATTCCACAGAACCCTGAATCTATCCCAAAGGAAGCTCTTATTAAACTCTACCTAGTAAACTATGTGTTTGTTTCTGCCAAGCTTTTTGTTTGTTTTCTAGGAGGGTGTCCTTTCAATCATTTTGCACTGTATTTCCTGAACATAAACAACTGTGTGTAGATCGAGTGAGTCTCTTACATACAGCAGACATTTGGATCATAATTTAAAAAAAAAAAATCATTCTATTATCTCAACCTTTGGAAAATTTAATCCATTTTCATTTAAGGTGATTACATTGCAAGATTTCCTTGCGTTTGTGACTGAAACTAGTTTGGGGACGCCTACAGGGAAAGGCTCTTTTGTTGACCATGATGGCTACTCCCTTTCTTCTGAGGGATTCCTGCCCACAGTAGTAGATATAATGGTCTATGCCCCAACCAGCAATGCTGAAGAAGCTGAAGTTGAACGGTTTTATGAAGACCTACAAGACCTTTTAGAACTAACACCCAAAAAAGATGTCCTTTTCATTATAGGGGACTGGAATGCTAAAGTAGGAAGTCAAGAAACACCTGGAGTAACAGACAAATTTGGTCTTGGAATGTGAAATGAATCAGGGCAAAGACTAATAGAGTTTTGCCAAGAAAATGCACTGGTCATAGAAAACACCCTCTTCCAACAACACAAGAGAAGACTCTACACATGGACATCACCAGATGGCCAACACCAAAATCAGATTGATTATATTCTATGCAGCCAAAGATGGAGAAGCTCTATACAGTCAACAAAAACAAGACCAGGAGCTGACTGTGGCTCAGATCATGAACNAAAACACCCTCTTCCAACAACACAAGAGAAGACTCTACACATGGACATCACCAGATGGCCAACACCAAAATCAGATTGATTATATTCTATGCAGCCAAAGATGGAGAAGCTCTATACTGTCAGCAAAACAAGACCAGGAGCTGACTGTGCCTCAGATCATAAACACCTTATTGCCAAATTCAGACTTAAATTGAAGAAAGTAGGGAAAACCACTAGACCATTCAGGAATGACCTAAATCATATCCCTTATGACTATACAGTGGAAGTGAGAAATAGATTTAAGGGCCTAGATCTGACAGACAGAGTGCCTGATGAACTGTGGAATGAGGTTTGTGACATTGAACAGGAGACAGGAATCCAGACCATCCCCATGGAAAAGAAATGCAGAAGAGCAAAATTAATGTCTGGGGAGGCCTTACAAATAGCTATGAAAAGAAGAGAAGTGAAAGGAGAAGAGGACAAAGGAGAAAAGGAAAGATAGTCCCATTTGAATGCAGAGTTCCAAAGAATAGCAAGAAGAGATAAGAAAGCCTTCGTTAGGGATCAGTTCAAAGAAATAGAGGAAAACAACAGAATGGGAAAGACTAGAGATCTCTTCAAGAAAATTAGAGATACCAAGGGAACATTTCATGCAAGGATGGGCTTGATAAAGGACAGAAATGGTCTGGACCTAACATAAGCAGAAGATATTAAGAAGAGGTGGCAAGAATACACGAAAGAACTGTACAAAAAAGATCTTCATGACCCAGATAATCATGACGATGTGATCACTAATCTAGAGCCAGACATCTTGGAATGTGAAGTCAAGTGGGCCTTAGAAAGCATCATTACAAACAAAGCTAGTGGAGGTGATGGAATTCCAGTTGAGCTGTTTCAAATCCTGAAAGGTGATGCTGTGAAAGTGCTGCACTCAATCTGCCAGCAAATTTGGAAAACTCAGCAGTGGCCACAGGACTGGAAAAGGTCAGTTTTCATTCCAATTCCAAAGAAAGGCAATGCAGACCCAGATAATCATGATGATGTGATCACTAATCTAGAGCCAGACATCTTGGAATGTGAAGTCAAGTGGGCCTTAGAAAGCATCACTATGAACAAAGCTAGTGGAGGTGATGGAATTCCAGTTGAGCTGTTTCAAATCCTGAAAGATGATGCTGTGAAAGTGCTGCACTCAATCTGCCAGCAAATTTGGAAAACTCAGCAGTGGCCACAGGACTGGAAAAGGTCAGTTTTCATTCCAATTCCAAAGAAAGGCAATGCCAAAGAATGCTCAAACTACCGCACAATTGTACTCATCTCACATGCTAGTAAAGTAATGCTCAAAATCCTCAAAGCCAGGCTTCAGCAATACTGTATGATACTATTATATAATTGTGGATACATGTGGACATTTGTCCAAACTCATGAATGTACAGGATTTCCCTGGTAAATCAGATGGTAAAGAATTCACCTGCAATGTAGGAGACCCGGGTTCAATCCCAGGGTTGGGAAGATCCCCTGGAGAAGGGAATGGCTACCCACTCCAGTATTCTTGCCTGGAAAATCCCACGGACAGAGAAGCCTGGCAGGCTATCATCACAAAGTGTCAGACACGACTGAGTGACTAACATTTTCATTTTTCATGAACATATAAACCAAGAGTGAATTCTGAGGCTGAACTCTGAACTTTGGTTTATGATGTGTCAATGTAGGTCCATCCATTGTAACAAATGTACCGCTCTGGTGAGGGATGTTGGTAATGGGGTGGCCAGGAGGTGCAGGGGGCATATGGGAAACCACTGTACCTTCCCCTCAATTTTGCTGTTAATACTTCTCTTTAAAAGATTTTAGAGGGATTTCCCTGGTGGTCCAGTGGCTAAGACTCTGCACTCCCAATGCAGGGCATCTGGGTTTGATTCCAGTCCCATATGCTACAATTAACACCCAGCGCAGCCAAATAAATAAAACTTTAAAAAATAATAGTTAACAGTTGCAGGTTCCTAGAGTTGAGGTGGGGGAAAGTCATTCATTTTCAGTTTGTTCCTAGTTTTTTCTCCTTGTTTTAAGGATGGGAGTGATGACTTCCAAGGTCCTTAAATGTCAAAGCTGAAACCAAAAGTCCTGGATTTTAAAACTGGTGTTAACATTTTAATTTCAACAGGACTCACACATTTCATATCCTTACCAGCAATGTTCAGTATTCACTTACTTGCATCATTACCAGTGCTGGATGTCATACATCTTTGTAATTTCCCAGGTGGCTCTGCAGTTATTTCTGTTCTTGGTTCTAAGTGCTAGCCAGCAGTGTGTGAAAGAAGGTAATGTGTGTAATGCTAGATCCCTGTCCTTAAAGTAAACTGATGTGCCTCTTTGCCCCCTATTCTCCTTGACTGCTGGGGATGTGAATGTGAGTGTGCCATATTGGGCTGTGTGAATAAGACTTCCCTAGGAATTATGGAAAACAAGAAAGAGAATCTGTACCAGTTCTGTACTACCTAACTGCAGACTAATTATTAAATGTGTGGAGAAAAAGATCAACTTTAAGACACTGTTATTTGCAGTCTCTTATATTCTACTGAATCTGTATTTCAAAACACTAGCTCTGTCTTTGCAAAGAGGAAGACCTGGGTTTGATCTCTGGGTTGGGAAGATCCCCTGGAGGAGGGTATGGCAATCCACTCCAGTATTCTTGCCTGGAGAATCCCCATGGACAAAGGAGCTTGGCAGGCTACAATCCACATGGTCGCAAAGAGTCCCTCTATCTGTAAAAATAAATGGACTTGAAAAACTTTAAATCAAAGTCACATCAACCCTGTGAATTATATGCCAGTGTTTTCCAGTAATTTCATTGTTGTTTTTAATATCATGTCAATTCAGCTATTCTGTTCCACTGTATTTGTTTTCATTTACTCCCATTTTAACATTTTCTTTGCCCACTATTCTTGTTTCTGAAATCCTCCATCTAGGACTACTTAGATTACTAAATAGCATGCCAATACCCCTCCTCAGTCCTCCTCCCTTCATATCCCTTTAGTCTTTTAACAATGAGTTTTTGAAAAGACCAGGCCAGATGTCAAACAGCAGTTCTTAAAGAGTGGTCGGAGAATCCCCAGGGGTCTCCTAGGTCAAAATTATTTTCATAGTAATTTCAAGAACTTTTTTCCTTTTTCACTTTCATTCTCTCCTGAGAGTAGTCTCTTGGTCTACATAACATTGCTACAGAATGAATGCAGAGATGAGAATCCAACTGTCATTCATTAAACTATTAAAGGTATTTGAAAATTTATATAATAATACAATTGTCATTGTTTTTCAAATATACTTTTCATAAAATGTTATTATGTTAACATGTGATGAGTTTATTTATAAATGAATTTAAAATTTTTGTTTCAGTTTGAGACTTGCTGTTGTCCCCATCTTAGGTCAGGTTCCCTGGGAGACAGAATCTGAAATGAAGCAGAATTGGGTGGAAGGTGAAGTTGAACTGTGACAGGGTTGCAAACTCTCAGGGAGTGCTAGGACTCGGATGGCTCTTTGTTCTTGCTCTAAATTCCCCTTGGGGAGGCAGTGTAGCCATGCATGATGCAGCTCTCTTCATCCAAGGGCAGTTCTTACAGAGGAACTCAGTGGTGAGTTGTCAGCAAAGATTTTCAGCAGTTAGCACAGAGAGAGGGGAGTATAAGGCAGAGCTTACATTCTAGAATTCCTTTAGTGATCTGCCTGAAATGACAGATGGCAGGACTACAGGTAGAGATGATGCCCTTAATTTCTTTCCTGTCCCACTTCCTTCAAGCCTTTACCACTCTTTCTAGGAGCACTTCCTTAATAAATCACTTGTGTAGGAATTCTCATCTCAAGATCTGCCTCTGGCAAATTACAGGTAAACGAATGTCCACAATATGACTCAATTCCATCCTCCGATCTTTACTCCCAAACGTTTCTCCTTAGTCTGCTGCATTTTTAGTAACTGGTGACCATCCAGCTGGTGCTTTCCACAAAAGTGTAGATTTTCTTTATCTCTCTTTTCCTTATCTTTCATACCAACGAACTTCAAATTAAATCTGAAATCTAGGCAGTAACAGTTCATGTGTATCCAAGTGGAGAGGGATTTATTGTGATTTGATTGATTTTTTAAATATGTTATCTCAGTCACTTAGACCTTATTTCTACTCTTCAGGATAGGAAAAAAATTAATTAACAGAGACAAGATCATCTTCCTGTTGACATACAGTAAAACAGCCTTCCTAGACTTGAGATTCAGGTTTACTCTCAGGCACTATACCTCACCCAATCAGCACAGCCACTCTTAGTGGGACAGGCTAAAAAGGCACCTAAGGTGGTTGTTATGAGTGTAAGGGAAATTTTAAAAATTTCTGTTGACTCCAAAACTATATAAAGAATGGGACAGAAAAAGTGAGATATGAGCCAAATAAAGAAGCATGAAGAAGAAAATCAAAGTGAAAAATGAGTTTAGATCCCCCCCCAATTTTAAAACTAAAAATATTTACACAGATTTTGTTGTGAGTGTAAAACATGAACTTTGAAAAGTACTTTTTAAAAAGTCTACAAAAAAGTGTGCTTGCAAAACTGGACTTACCACAAAACCCATGAAAGAAGAGATTATGAAGTGACAACACATTTAGATATTTAAGTTCTGGGAAAGTGCTGATTTCATAAATATCAGTGCCTGCTATTTATAATTCTAAGTCACTATCAGGCTTCAAAAATGACTAATTGAAGTAAAACTGAGCTTAGTCATGCCTGTACTTCACAAATTTAGTCTAAAAATGATTTAATTTTGTAAAATTAGCTTCCAATAAATGCAATTGACATTCAAACATTTAAAGCTAAAGATTCCTTTTGAACAACATTCCCAATCATAATCACCTTTTAAAAAAGACACTAATGGTTTTCTGTGTATCAAGTAATACTGCAGAGATGGTACAATTAAAAAAAAATACCTGAACGGCTGATTCACTATTGTTTAACAGAGAGTGAGATCCTTTCAGAGGAACTGTTATTACGGCTCAGGGTCTTAGACCACATACTGCTTTCAACCAAAACTAGATAGGTACATAAATCAAGGGTTGTAGAAGAAATAAAATGATCTGTAGGTTAAGAGTGAAGCAATTTTACATAATTGCTTAAGGCTATCTCAAGAAAATAAAAGGTTTTCTTGTTTCAAAATATTGTAATAATGATTATAATAATGCTTATGCTGCTTGTATGGAAATGTACAAAGTAAGAAGACTAATATTGTAGAGTTAGTTTCTCAAGATTTTTTTCTCTCCATAATGACTCTAATCATATTACTAACTCATTAGTTATCAATTCAACAAGTTGTCAAATAAAACAAGACACACTGAAAGAGAAGGGATCATTAGATCATGATACCCTAAAATTCTAAATAAAAATCACATTTGATTTGTTACATTGCCCTCTGATTTTCAAATTTTTAACAAATAATTACATGCTTCTTGAATCTAAGATATAACTGGTTGAAAATTAAGTCCTAAAGAATGTGAAAAAAAAAAAGCATAAGACTGATGAGACATGCTAATTTCATATTAAATAGTAAACAGGATTATCACTTTTAATTACTAATTTTCTGAAAATATTTTGACAAAACAGTTCAGCATCTGATAGAGCACATGAATCTATTATAACACTTTCCTCTATGCACTGTCATCCCCTAACCCATAAATTCTGTGGAGTAAGTACAAAAACAATATTAAGACATCCATTATCACCATCATGTATCATTAACTTTTAAGATTCATTTTATATGATATTCATCTCTTTTTAAGGCATTAAAATTACAAGTAAAGCTAAAAGCCCCCTTCAATCAACACCCTGAAGCCTAATCTCCTGCCAGAGACAACACTATCAATAATTTAGTATGTGTTTTTTAATCCATTTAAAATAGTTTTACATACATATTTCAGTAATAAAAACATAGTTCTATTCTTTGTGAATGATTTCACTTCAATTTACATGAATGTTATTTTACAGTATGCTTCATCTAGATCTTAATTTTTTTTCCACTCAACATTATTTAACAACCCATGTTACACAATACAGACCAAGTTCATTACTTTTAACTGCTGTATACTATTCCATTATTTTAATATAACATTTTATTCATTAGCCCTTCAATATATAGGTTGTTTTCTATCAGATATATATATTTCTTATGCATAGTTGTGAATTTCTTTAGGATGTATATCCAGAAGAGAAACTACAGGGTCCTTTTAAAAAATGTTCCCCTGCCTCAAAGTCACAGACAGCATCCTGTTATTTCCTTCCAAGAAGTTCAGAGTTTGGCTGTTCACATTTCAGTGTTCAAATCCTCTGGAATTCTGTTTCTTTATATGTTGTAAGGTTGTATGTAATTTTATTTTCTCCAGTATGGAGATTCAAGTACTCCAACTATTTTTATTGACTAGGCTGTTCCTCCTACTGATTCATGATGTCATGCCTAATACACAACAAGTTCACATATATTCACGGGTTTATTTCTAGGCATTCTATTCTGTAAAACTTTTCTATCTACCTATTAATGTACTAATATTACACACTATTAAATGACTATAACTTTGCTATACATGTAGTATATGGTAGAAGGTATGTCCTCCTGTTCTTTTTCAATATTATCTCAGCAATCCATAGACTTTTATTTCATATGAGGTTTAGAATCATTTTATAAAGATCCTAGAAAATCCCTGTTAGATGTTTGGAACTCTAGCAGGTCTATAGATTAAGTTGGGAAGAACAGACA
This sequence comes from Cephalophus harveyi, assembly GCA_006410635.1. Lineage (NCBI taxonomy): Eukaryota > Metazoa > Chordata > Mammalia > Artiodactyla > Bovidae > Cephalophus > Cephalophus harveyi. The sequence goes on from SJYT01057433.1 coordinate 205,786, forward strand.
TTTTATAATATTGGGTTTTTCTATCTACATTCTCTCCTTTACTCCAATCTTTTGCCCTTCAATAAAGCTTTACAATTTTTTCATTAAGAATCTTGTTCATTTTTTGAGATTATGCCAAGATGTTTCAAAGTTAAGTAAAGCTTGGGTTGAGTTTAAAAGAAAGTCTTATTCATTTAGTACACTCGGCGTTTCTCACCTGTATGACCTCTCTTATGTATAGAAAGGGATGCTCTTTGAGAGAATGCTTTTCCACATTCATTACATTCATAGGGTTTCTCACCAGTGTGAATTCTCATATGTATAATAAGTAATGAGCATTGAGAGAAGGCTTTTCCACATTTATTACATTCATACGGTTTCTCCCCTGTATGACTTCTAACATGAAGAGTAAGGGATGAGATTCGAGAAAAAGCTTTACCACACTCATTACATTTAAATGGTTTCTCTCCAGTATGAATTTTTTCATGTTCAAGGAGGTTTTGTCTCTGACTGAAAGCTTTTCCACATTGATTACAATGATAGGGTTTCTCTCCAGTATGAATTTTCTCATGTTCCGTGAGATTTGATTTCTGACTAAAGGCTTTTCCACAGACCGTACATGCATAAGGTTTTTCACCAGTATGAATTCTCTGGTGTCGGATGAGGTTTGACATCTGAATAAAAGCTTTCCCACATTCATTACATTCATAAGGTTTTTCTCCAGTATGAATTTTCTGATGTGTAATGAGATTTTCTTTCCGGCTGAAGGCTTTTCCACATTCATTACATTCATAGGGTTTCTCAGCTGTATGATTTCTCATGTGTACAGTAAGGGATGAACTTTGAGAGAATGCTTTTCCACATTCACTACATACATAGGGTTTCTCACCTGTATGACTTCTCATATGTATAATAAATACTGAGCATTGAGAGAAGGCTTTTCCACATTTATTACATTTATAGGGTTTCTCCCCTGTGTGACTTCTCATATGTAGATTAACAGATGACATCCGAGAAAAAGCTCTACCACATTCATTACATGCATAAGGTTTCTCACCAGTATGAATTTTCTCATGTTCAATAAGATTTTGCTTCTGGCTGAAGGCTTTTCCACATTCCTTACATTCATAGGGTTTTTCTCCAGTATGAATTCTCTCATGTTCAATGAGATTTGATTTCTGGCTGAAGGCCTTCCAACAATCCTTACATGCATAAGGTTTCTCTCCAGTATGAATTCTCTGGTGTCTAATAAGGTTTGACATCTGAATGAAAGCTTTTCCACATTCATTACACTTATATGGTTTTTCCCCAGTATGAATTTTTTGATGTGTAATAAGATTTTCCTTCCTACTGAAAGCTTTTCCACATTCCTTACATTCATAGGGTTTCTCTCCAGCATGACTTCTCTCATGTCTGATGAGGTCAAATCTATGACTAAAGTCCTGTCCACACTGATTACACTTAAAGGGGGTTATGACATGGGATGAGCAATGGTAAAATGGTTTCCCGTACTTATTACATTCATAACTTTTCTTTTTTATAAAGCCTTTCTCATAACTAAATAAGTCTAAACTATGTTCAAAATCCTTATCAAGTGAGTCACATTCGAAGAACTGTTGTCTTGAAGTAACAATGTCTGAGTCCAGAGGAAATACTTTTGCAACATTTTTATATTCAAGGGCATTTTCCTTAATCAGAGTTTTCTTGGAGATGGATGTGACATTCCTCACAAAGGTTTCCTGTTGCTTCTTGATCTGTTCATCAACTTTCCAAACTTCTAAAATGGAGGACCAAAAATTATTACTTTTGAATATTTCTCCTACTGCTCTATTGATAACATTTCAGAAATTTGCTAAAGTGGGGGGACTTCCCTGGCAGTTCAGTGGTTAAGACTCTGTACTTCCACTGCAGGGGGTGCAAGTTTGATCCCTGGCCAGGGAACTAAGATCCTGCATGCCACACAGCACAAACACATACACATACACACACACACATACACACACACAATGGAGGATTTAGGTACTTGAAAGGCAGGGAGAAGAGTGGGGCTGAAAAAAAAGAGGATGAATTTAGTTTCAATTAGCAATAATTGCACCTCAGATAAACCTCATTGGCTACGATACTGCCACTGTGCAAAGCTTGAGGATGAATTTAAAGTCCAGAGCTACATATTGATTTGAAGGCAGGAACACATCTACATTATGAAGGTACATAAAGGAAAAAGGAATCCATATGTAATTTAGAACTAGTTTCAATAATGTTCTTGAGGGCTGGAGAAGAGGAATTATATAAAACACAGTTCATAAGGAAATAAGAAAAAATAAACAAATGGAGGAGAAATCAGAATCCTTTAGAGAAGAGTAAAGAAGACATTTCCAAGAAGGGTGATCCATAGGCTCAAATACAGAAGAGACTTTCCTGTTTCAACATGGTGGAATTAAACATCTCTATCTTCTGTCCTCTGCAAACATGAAGAATAAACAGAAAAAGAAATATGTGTTCAATTATACTAAAGGCAGCTAAACTGCAATTCCAAAGAATAAGGAAAGTGAGAGGATAGACAGAAATAGGTAGGAAAGAAACCAAGAAACAGTGGCTGTTATTTCTTGTCTCAGGGAGAAAGCATGGTGAACAGAGTTCTCCAAAACAGAAGGCACACCCTGTGGACAGAATGAATGAGTCATTTTTTACAACAATGGAATCTGGATGTGTTAAGTCTGCCTGGTGGAACATAATCATCTTGTTCTGGCCCTGTCAAAAGGTAGGAAAGACAGAACTAAATAGATGCAAATATCTGCAGAGATGCAAATAGCTATTATTCTCGTATAAGCAGGATATTGACATAGGAAGGTAGAAGAGAAACTGAATGTTAGAGAAAGCATGCAACTGATAATCTCTGATTCAGAAGAAGTAAAGGGCAAACCAACTCTTAATACAAAACTCTGTGTGACAAAGGAAGTCGATACAAGCAACAGAGGCTTCCTACTAGCTCAGAGTATTTTTCTAGACAATCTCCAACACTTCTTTGGTAAACAATGGGTCCGGCAGAAAAAGTCCTTATTCAAGGATAAGGAATGACAGGTATTCAGATCTATATGACACTACAAGAACCAAAATATATGAATATAAAAGCTGAAAGGAAAAACTGATATTGACTGATCAATAAGCCTCATAAAGTTCTAAAGATTTAAAGAAAAACAAACCTATGGGCATCCAGACAAACAAATAAGGTCATGTATGAAGGAAAACAATCAGGCTTCAGATTTCTCCAAGCAACATTCAAGTCCAAGAAGCAGTAGAGGGCTATCTAAAGTCTTCAGGGAACTGTCTACAAAAACCTCTAGAGATGACAGTGTGGCCTAAGAATTTTATACACAGCCAACTATCAACTAAATATAAAGGTTTTTTAAAAAAAGATATTTTCTTAATTTCAAAATCTCAGGAACTCTAGTTCCCACTAAATTATAAGCTCCCTGAAAACAGGACTTTGTTTTTTTTTATTGTTTTATGCCCATGTCCAGAATAGTATTTTATCTATATTGTTACAACTATTAATGTGGTTTCCTTTTCCTTATATCTTCTACCTGGTTGTTGAGGTATACATGAAAACAACTGGTTTTTACTTGTTAATTTGATACCTTATCATATCACTGAATTCTTTTTAAGTTTGTTGAAGTCGATTCTCTTGTGTTTTAAGGGATATCATCTTATTATCTGTAAATACAGATGGTTTTTTAGGGTCCTTTCCAATTCCATTAGCACTGATTTTTTTCTCTTGTCTATTACTTAGGTATAAACTTAGTAAGAAATTTACAAAAGCTATAAAGGAAACCTTGGAAAGCATTTCTGAAGGATACAAAACAGGCAGATCTGAACAAAGACAGAGAACATGATCTTGGATAAAAAACCTTGAAAGTATAAAGATGTCAGCTCACTGAAAGTTCATTTATACTTCTGACACATTCCCAGCAAAAAAATTCAACAGGTTTTTCCCTGGAAATAGATAGTTAAATCTAAAATTCATACAGTGAAGGGGCTTCCCTGGTGGCTCAGTTGGTAAAGATTCACCTGCTAATGCAGGAGATATGGGTCGGATCCCTGATCTGAGAAAAATTCCACATGCTGTTGAGCAACTAAACCCGTGTGTCACAACTATTGAGACTGTGCTCTAGAATCCAAGAACCACAGCTACTGAAGCCTGAGTGCCTGAGAGCCCGTGCTCTGCAACAAGAGAAGCCACCACAATGAGAAGCCCGTGCACACCAAAGAGAAGCAAGCCCCTGTTCGCTGAAATTAGAGGCAAGTACGCATAAAGCAAAGACCCAGCACAGACCAAAAAAATAATAATTCCTTAATTCCTTTAATAAACTGTTCCACCTGAAAATAAAAAACACCAATAAACAAAAAATAAATTAAAAAATAAAATTCATATAGTGAAATAAACAAGAATAGTCAACACGAATCTGAAAAAAAAAAGTGTACTTAACTTGGAAAAGAAAGGGACTGAATGTGAAGGGTAAGAGAGAGACTCACTTGTAAATGTTACCTTTTGGATTGTTAATATTTTTCAACCAAGGGTGCATATATTATATTCAAAAAAAAGGAATGAAAGGTGTGAATAAGCAAGGAGGAGGTAACAAACTGTAAGTCAGAGACTTTCAAAGCTATATTGGATTGTGAGAGTTGTGAAGTACAACAGAAAGTTTGAGTATTGTTACAAAACAAATCTGAAGCTTTTCAAAATAGAAAGAAGAAAAGAAATGAAAGGGAATTTAACTCAAATATTGAACACACAAAAAAGAAAACCTGTGAATACAAAGGAATGAGAAAGCTTAAGGATCATAGAAAGGGATACTAATCCTGAAAGTAAGGCTGTAAATGAGCTAGGAAGTTTTAGTATTTAAAATTTGAAAAAAGGAAGAAAGCTGCAACATAAGAACAGTATCTAGAAGTATCACCATAACTCAAGGCATTCATATCTTCTGTCATTCTAGAAGACTTAAGCAAATCTTGGAAAATGTGAAATGGCATCAACCTCCTGAACAACTGCTATGTGGCTTTCTCATTCAGACCTGCCTTTTCACTTATTCACCTGAACAGTGCCTCCCAAGCATTTCTTCTTCTACCACCCATGGCTCCTCTTCCTGCTCCAACTTGAAGATCACATCTGGTTTGGTGACTTGACAACCTATTTTGAGAGACAGCAAAGGACCTGAATGTTAATGCTGGAGACAACCATCCAGATCTTGGGTTGAGTCCTGGGGACTGGAGGGCCTATGAAAGATGATGGAGGAACTTTCACAGTGACACAAAATCATTAGCATTTACTCTAAAGACTAGCACATACAATCATATGAAGAAAGGAAATGGTAGTTAAAGACATATGGCAAGTTGAAGTCTTCACATATTTCAAAAACAGAATTCTGTGTAAGACTGCAAAGCTACCCTTACCCACTGTGACTAGGTTGCTGTAGTTCTCCAGCATCACATCACGGTACAAGTTCCTCTGAGCAGGTTTCATTTGCTGCCATTCCTCCTGGGTGAGGTCCACGGCCACATCCTTAAATGTCACTGTTTCCTGTTAAAACACAATTTGAAGTCATCAAAGCTAAACACTGTGGTCAAAACATGCAAGAACTCATTTAGATAGTATCCAGGGATCAGATACCATATATTAAGTTTTCTAATTTCTAAATACTTAATTTTGTATTTATACTGTGGGAGAAGATATACCATAATAGAAATATCCTGTAGGCATGTGTTATTACTGAATCAGCGAACTTATTAATTCATCATTTATTTTGCAGGAAGCTGGAAACAGTTGTCACTGATTTGTACTGGACTGTGACAGAGATGACACAGATATGATTCACAGGCTCAGAACCTGTCCAAACAGTTTTGAGATCTAATAAGAAAGAGGACATAGGAATAGTAGGAAAGTAATAAAGACAGAAGGTAAATGGGTAAATAAATGGTGGTATACCCAGATAAAGGAATATTACTCTGCTAAAAAGAAATGTGCTATCAAGCCATGAAAAGACATGGAGGAATGTTAAATGCATGTAACTAAGTGAAAGAAGCTGAGCTGAAAAGACTATCTACAGTATGATTCCACTATACAACATTCTGGAAAAGGCAAAACTATAAATAGAAACAGTAAAAAGATTAGTGGATACCAGGCATTGGAGGAGAGGAAAGAAATGAGCAGACAGAGCACAGAGGATTTTTAGGTCAGTGAAAATATTCTGTATGATACTATAATGATGGATACATGTATATATGTGTGTGTATATGTTAGTTGCTCAGTCATTTCCGATCCTTGGTGACCAATAAACGGTAGCCCACCAGGCTCCTCTGTCAAGGGAATTTTCCAGACAAGAATACTGGAGTGGATTGCCATTCCCCTCTCCAGGAGATCTTCTGGACCGAGGGATCAAACCCTGGTCTCCTGTGTTGCAGGCAGATATATATACACACACACACACACACACACACACACACACCACTCTTTACCAACGAGCTACCAGGCGAGCACCCATATTTATACACACACATATATATACATGTACATACATTTGTCCAAATTCATAGATTGTACAACACCAAAAGTGAGTCTGAATGTAAACTATTGGACATTGGGTGATCATGATATGTCAATCATAGGACCATCAGTTGTAACAACTGTACCACTCTGATGGGGGATGTTGATAATGGGGGAGGCTATGCACATGTGGAGGTAAGGGGTATATGGAGAACCTCTGTACCTTCCTCTCAACTTTGCTGTGAACTTGAAACTGCTCATTAAAAGCAAACAATATATATATATATATATATATATAAAGGGTTACAAACCATTACCAAGTGGGATTTATCCCAGGAATGCTGATTTAACAATACTGGTTTAACATCTGAAAATAAACTAATGTAATATACAATGCAGACAGAATAAAGAACAAATTCATACGATCATCTCAATAGCTGCAGAAAAAGCACCCAATACTTTTTTATGAGAAAAATGCTTACACCTGTTAAAAATAAGACAACAGGCCCAAAATGAAGTCACTTATGCTAAGCCTCATGTCATCAAACTGAGACTTAATTAGTTTCAGCCTCTCCTAAAACTGGACTGTTAAACTAGTCAAGCAGAAATCACCTGATGATCATTAGTGAAGTAATCTGTCTGATAGACCCTATCATCCCCTAAGGGAAAGTAATCGGGCCAGAACCAATCTGATTTTTGCTGCTGTAACTTCCTTGCCCCTCTCCCTCTGCATGTAAAATTAACTTGGTATAGCTCCTCAAAGTTCCTATATATCTGCTAGATTGGAAGTTTTCTGACTCATGAATCATGAAATAAAGCCAGTAAGATCTTTAAGTGAAGAGGAGCTAAAAAGCCTCTTGATGAAAGTAAAAGAGGAGAGTGAAAAACTTGGCTTAAAGCTCAACATGCAGAAAATGAAGATCATGGCATCTGGTCCCATCACTTCATGGGAAATAGATGGGGAAACAGTGTCAGACTTTATTTTTGGGGGCTCCAAAATCACTACAGATGGTGACTGCAGCCATAAAATTATAAGACGCTTACTCCTTGGAAGAAAGAGTTACGACCAACCTAGATAGCATATTGAAAAGCAGAGACATTACTTTGCCAACAAAGGTCCGTCTAGTCAAGGCTATGGTTTTTCCAGTGGTCATGTACGGATGTGAGAGTTGGACTGTGAGAAGGCTGAGCGCCGAAGAATTGATGCTTTTGAACTGTGGTGTTGGAGAAGACTCTTGAGAGTCCCTTGGACTGCAAGGAAATCCAACCAGTCCATTCTAAAGGAGATCAGCCCTGGGTGTTCTTTGGAAGGAACAATGCTAAAGCTGACACTCCAGTACTTTAGCCACCTCATGCGAAGAGTGGACTCATTGGATAGCTGCAGAAAAAGCACCCAATACTTTTTTATGAGAAAAATGCTTACACCTGTTAAAAATAAGACAACAGGCCCAAAATGAAGTCACTTATGCTAAGCCTCATGTCATCAAACTGAGACTTAATTAGTTTCAGCCTCTCCTAAAACTGGACTGTTAAACTAGTCAAGCAGAAATCACCTGATGATCATTAGTGAAGTAATCTGTCTGATAGACCCTATCATCCCCTAAGGGAAAGTAATCGGGCCAGAACCAATCTGATTTTTGCTGCTGTAACTTCCTTGCCCCTCTCCCTCTGCATGTAAAATTAACTTGGTATAGCTCCTCAAAGTTCCTATATATCTGCTAGATTGGAAGTTTTCTGACTCATGAATCATGAAATAAAGCCAGTAAGATCTTTAAGTGAAGAGGAGCTAAAAAGCCTCTTGATGAAAGTAAAAGAGGAGAGTGAAAAACTTGGCTTAAAGCTCAACATGCAGAAAATGAAGATCATGGCATCTGGTCCCATCACTTCATGGGAAATAGATGGGGAAACAGTGTCAGACTTTATTTTTGGGGGCTCCAAAATCACTACAGATGGTGACTGCAGCCATAAAATTATAAGACGCTTACTCCTTGGAAGAAAGAGTTACGACCAACCTAGATAGCATATTGAAAAGCAGAGACATTACTTTGCCAACAAAGGTCCGTCTAGTCAAGGCTATGGTTTTTCCAGTGGTCATGTACGGATGTGAGAGTTGGACTGTGAGAAGGCTGAGCGCCGAAGAATTGATGCTTTTGAACTGTGGTGTTGGAGAAGACTCTTGAGAGTCCCTTGGACTGCAAGGAAATCCAACCAGTCCATTCTAAAGGAGATCAGCCCTGGGTGTTCTTTGGAAGGAACAATGCTAAAGCTGACACTCCAGTACTTTAGCCACCTCATGCGAAGAGTGGACTCATTGGAAAAGACTTTGATGCTGGGAGGGATTGGGGGCAGGAGGAGAAGGGGACGACAGAGGATGAGATGGCTGGATGGCATCACCAATTCGATGGACATGAGTTTGAGTGAACTTTGGGAGTTGGTGATGGACAGGGAGGTCTGGCGTGCTGTGATTCATGGAGTAGCAAAGAGTTGGACATGACTGAGCGACTGAACTGAAGATCTTCAAAATGTACTCAAGTTGAATTTGTATTTTAACACACCCTTTGACTTGGTCCATGTACTCCAGTGATCAGGCAAGTGAAGAGCTTGCCCCAGGAAGCTGCTGCCCGTTCACCTGAATGAACACAACCTGGAGGAGCTAGGAGCCCATCCCACAGCCTGTGTCAAGACCAGGTGATCTGTAGCCCAAAGCAGAGCCCAAAGTCCACAAAGTCAACCTGCGTAAGAATAAAGACCTGTTGTTCTACTCAGAATAGAAGCAGAAAACCTGAAAAGAAACCTGATTTAACACATAGTTGATTGAAAATTTTTCAAAGAACTAAGCTCTCAAAATGAAATTGGATTTAGATATTTTTACTGGTAAACAGGCTGTAGAATCTGACATCATGAGTTCAAATCCTGGCCTCAAAATTTACTAATTGTGTGGGAATTCCCCGGAAGTCCAGTGGTTAGGACTTGGTTCTTTCACTGCCTTGGCCCAGGTTCAATCCCTGATCAGGGAACTAAGATTCCCATAAGCCTCTCGGCACAGCCAAAAAAATTTTTTTCTTTTTTCTTTTTCTTTTTTTAACGAATTGTGTAAACTCAACAAATAGCCAAATTTGAACTTCATCTGTAAAGTGGCATTTTCCTCAAAGAGGTGTTAAGAGGACTAAATGAGACCAAAAAAATGTGAAAAACGCAGAACTGAGCCTAGCACCCAGTAACCATTTAATAAATGTTCAGGAATAAATAACCCTTATTGGGCTTCCTTCGTGGCTCAGACAGTAAAGAATACACCTGTAATGCAGGAGATCTGGGTTCGATCCCTGGGCCAGGAAGATCCCCTGGAGAAGGAATGGCTACCCACTCCAGTTCTCTTGCCTAGAGAATTTCAAGGATAGAGGAGTCTGGTCCATAAGGTCGCAAAGAGTCAGACATGATTGAGTGACTAACACTTTCACTTTTCATGGAATATGAACCATTAAAAAAATAGGGAACAACAAAAACTGTATTTTTCACTACCTCTAGTAAATTACCAGTAGAACATCTTTCCCACTAACTAGTGTATGAGCATAAATTTCATATCCAAAAGACTTGAAACTGTAAAACAAGTAACAAAAGTAAATATGGGTTAATTTCTAACTGTATACAATGATGAATCAGTGCTTTATAACAGTCTATTTTCCTAAGATATTGATGCTCTTTACATGTATATATGCCAAGAATTCCATCTTTGGAGCAAGGAACAAAGGGGATTGTCAAAAAACATAAATTTAGTTTGTGTCATTAAATTTTTGTTCCTTTTCCTATCAGACAGAACCAAGAAAAAGATGAGAATCACTCTAGCCCTGACAGGCAGCCTTAACATTTCCAGAGGTCCTGCTGGTAATCACAGCAGTCTCCTTCTCCTTCATTTTTAAGATACTTAATATGATAAATCTTTTTCAAAAATAAAGTTTACAGTGAAGGCATAAAGGCTGTCTCTTATACACATCTAGATGTGTATAAGAGACAGCATAAATATATATACATTCTTTTTCACAATATTCTTTTCTGTTATGCTACTGTCTGTCTCTTATACACATCTAGATGTGTATAAGAGACAGCAATAAATCTGAAGATTAAAGAGAATTAATATTGATTTAATAATGACAATTTTATTTTTTAAAAGTATATATTAAAAATTTACTCAAATCCTCTTCTAAGTCTCAGTAATGTTTTAAAGGTTTCTTTCTCCCATATACATCTTTTTTTCCTTTAGGATTTTGTTATTACTCTTAACATCTTTCTTCCATTTTATTTTATTCATTTTTAAAATTTATATATTTTTTGGCTGCCCCACAGGGTTTTCAGGATCTTAGTTCCCCAACCAGGGATTGAATTCTGACCATGGCAATGAAAGTGCTGAGTCTTAACCACAGTACTACCAGGGAATTCCCAGCTTCCATTTTATTTCTGAACTGGTTGTGGTTGTATTAATATACAGAAATGCTATTAATTTCTGCATATTAATTTTGTGTCCATACTGTTCTGAATTCTGTTTCATCTTCAGGTGTACACACACATAAATGTATCATCTAGAAATAATAATTTTGTATGCACCTTCCCAACTTTTATCTTTTTCTCTCTTTTCTATATGTATATAGTGGTGGTGGTGGTTTAGTCGCTAAGTCATGTCCAGCTCTTGCAACCCCACAGACTGTAGCCTGCCAGGACCCTCTGTCCATGGGATTCTCCAACCGAGAATACTGGAGTAGGTTGCCATTTCCTTCTCCAGAGGATCTTCCCAACCCAGGAATCAAACCCCAGATTTGCATTGCAGGCAGATTCTTTACTGACTGAACTATGAGGGAAGCCCTATATGTATATAGAATTTTAGTAAGTAAATGTGGTAGCATGAGTAATTTGGTTACATTCCTGACTTTAGTAGGAATATGTCTCATTTTCCACAGTAAACATGATTCTGGCTTTTAGCTTATTACGTATGTAGAATTATTTTTTAAAATATCATGTTAAGGAAGTATCCTTTTACTTCTATTTTATAAATATATCCTTCTAAAAGTCTCACATTCTGATTTAAGAAAAATTAGCAGTTCTATGGAGCTGATTATATTTTTTCTTGAATAGGACAAATTGTTAGTGGATTTTCTTAAAATGAAACATCTTTGTGATAGAAAAAAATGTTTCAATTATTCTCTGATTACAGATAGTCCCTAATGTACAATAGTTTGACTTACAAATTTTCAACTTTACAATGGAGAGAAAGTGAAGAAAATGTAGATGCCTCAAATTTTTCTTCTTTTCTCATGTTAGCTATATGTAGTAGAATATTCTCTGGTGATGCTGGGCAGTGGCAGCAAGCCATAGCTCCCAGTCAGCCAGATGATCACAAAGGTAAACAACCAATAAACTCTTGCAACTATTCTGTACCCACTCAGCCATTCTGTTTTTCATTTTCACTACAGTATTCAATAAATCACATGTGATAATCAACACTTTATTATAAAACAGGCTTTGTGTTAGATGATTTTCCACAACTATAAGCCAAAATAAGTGCTCTGAGCACACTTAAGGTAGGCTAAATTAAGCTACGACATTTGGTAGGTTGGATGTGCAGGCTAAGTCCCTTCAGTCATGTCTGACTCTTTGTGACCCTATGGACTGTAGCCCACTGGCTCCTCTGTCCATGGGATTCTCCAGGCAAGAATACTGGAGTGGAATTTGGAACTATAGCCAAATTCTTCCCTGGAGGAGGGAATCTGGCTATAGTTTGCTTCAAAATATTGCTCATTTTTTCCACAAAGGATTGGGGTCTCCATGCTGCTTGAAGGGAATATTTTATCCCCAAGCTTTCAGCTACTTGTTGAGTAATTTTAGAGGTAAAGGCAGGTTCAGTATCACTTTGTATAAACTGAGATAATCTGAAATGTTGGATTATCTCCTAAAGCAAGATTTTTGTTACCGCTGAGACCTGTTCTGTCTGTGTGGGAAAAGTTTCTATTCATCCAGTGAATGTGTCTTCCATTACTAATAAATATTTGCATTTTCTGGACTTGGGCATCTTATTAAAATTAATTCGCCAATCCTCCTCCACGTTGCTTCCTCGGTGTTGAATGGGTCTAACTAGCAGAGGAGGGGGTGATGCTGTTCTAGGATTATTTTGTAAACATGTATCACATGATTTGGTAACCTGAGCCACCACCATTTTTATTCCTTTGCTTACAAACAAACTTTGCAATAAATTCCAAAGGGCTTTCCAAAAAGCCTTGTATCCATAGTGGGTGGTTTCACATAAAGTCTTGATTACTTTCTATTGCTGAACTTGTGGAAACATAAGGTTAGATGTATTAAATATATTTTCAATTTATAATGTTTTTAAATTATGATGGGTTTAACAGATTTAAGTCAGGAAGGTCTGTAGTCTATAATTCTTTGCAATTCCAATTAAAATCCCAACAGGTTTTTTTCCTTAGATAGGAAATAAACTGATTTTAAAATTCAAAGAGAAGCACACAGGTCCCAAAGCAGCTGAAAAAATTTCTTAAAAACTAGAACACTGTGCAGATCCCTATCAATCAAGCAGGGTTATTATAAAGTAACTAAAACAATGTAAACACATATACACACACAGAGTATAGTATTGGTATAGATGTAGACAAATAGATTAAAGAAACAGAATAAAGAGCCTAGAAATGGGCTTCCCTGGTGGCTCAGTGGTAAAGAATCCATCTGCCAACAGAGGGGACATGCGTTTGATCCCTGGTCCAGGGAAGATTCTACATGCTAAGGAGCAACTAAGTCTATGCACAACTACTGAGCCCACATACCACAACAACGGAAGCCTGCCTGCTCCAGAGCTTGAGCTCAGCAACAAGAGAAGCCACTGCAATGAGAAGCCCTAGTACTGCAACAAAGAGTAGCCCCTGCTTGCCACAACTAAGAAGCCCGAGCACAGCAATGAAGGCCCAGCGCAGCCATAAATGAATAAATAAACCTTTAAAAAGTAAATAGCCTAGAAATGATTAAGCATGTATATGGTAAAAGTGGCATCACAAAGGAAGTATTTATTTAATAAACAGTATTGGAACAACTGGTCTCCTACATGCAAAAATAATTTTACTGATATAATTAGCAGCCAATTCCTACCTTGGGCCAATTACAAAATTAAATTCCAGGTGGATCAAAGACTAAATATGAAAAACAAAGGTTTGAAAAGAAACTATCTCTATATTATAATATTAAGAAAGACATCTTAGAAAAGGCAACGTTGGCAACTCATGAAAGAAGACTTCATTAATGTTGCACAGGTCATTTCAAAGAGGGCTTATGAGACCAAAACCGGGAGCTCTTAATGTTGTGACCAAAGATTGAAGTTCTCCATAGAATATAACAGTCACTCAACAGTGCTATGTTTTCCTGAGGAGATAAGATTTAACCACTCATATACAGGACTGGTGATATAGGAAAGTAGAAATAAATGTCCCCCAAGTTTAACAACAATAAAAATTAATGTTGCATATTAATTTTGATTGAATTCTTATTGTATGCCATACCTGTCATAGGCTAGATATAACTATTCAAATTTAAAGTTTTATACAACAAAATATACATGATAATATATAACTGACAAATTAGAAGATACCTGCATAAATCCTAATGCTGAAGCAGGCATTCTTAAAATTCCTTAATTTCAAGTAGAAAAAGGACTAACAACATAAAATGGACAAATAATATGAACAGTCAATTGGCAAAATTTACATTTCTTCACTTAGAAGTGGATTTCCATTTGTACAGTATCATAAGAGGGTGGTCCTAGAGCCAGGCTGAGTGGGTTTGAATCCTCTTTATTATATACTTCATGCATGAAGTTATGAAAGTTTCTTAATCTCTGTGCTTCATTTCCTTTTTCTGTAAAAATTAAAATAATATCGACTTCACAAGCTTCTGGTAATGATTACAGGAAATAAGCTATGTAAAGTTTATAGCACAAAATAACTAGTACATAATAGGTACGCTATTATACTTATTGCTGTAGAAGATTTTTTTACCCTCTATGTAGTCTATTCAAATATAAATAAAAGCTGCCATGGAATATAATTTTAACCATATTCTAGAGTAAATTTAGGTCTGCATGTCCAGAAACATAGGCAGTCCATTTCTAGTTGATAATCCAGACCAAAACGTCTGACTCTGGCATCTGAGAGGAACTACATCAATTTTTTGAAAGCTTAGAGTATCCTATATGTAGATCACAACTCGTTACCTCCAGGGTTTTACTTTCTAAAGAAAACTCACAAAGAACTATTTGGAATCCTCTAAAGGCTAATTATTACCCAAGAATTCAAAATACATCTAAAAAAAAATCTATACAAATCTGACAGTCTGTTTGTGACATTTTTATGATATTTTAAAGTATTTACTGGCCACTTGCATTTTTTCCAACTGCTTGCTCATGTTCTTCACCCAATTATCTATATTCTTAATTACTGATTTTTAAGAATTATTAGTTATTTTCTTTTTAATTTTTGGCCACATGCTGAGGCATATGGGACCTCAGTACCCCAACCAGGGATTGAACCTACACCTGCCACAGTTAAAGGTGGAGTCTTAACTACTGGACCACCTGAAAAGTTCCAATATACTTCTATATTACAAAAAGTGTTTACAGTTTTGCCTTATTACAAAGGCAGGTTTATTGAAGAGAAGGATTACTTTTGTGAACATGAATAAGGCATCTTCTCTTTTATCAGTTTTATATGCTAAACTAAAAAAGTAGGCCAATGAATACAGTTAACAAAAGAAAGTGATATAGATAATAATTATTAACAATATTTATCATTTATGGAGCACTTACTTGTGCATTTAGCCCTCCCAATATTCCTATGGGATAGGTACTATTACTATCTACATTTACAGATGACATAACTAAGGCCAAAGAGATAAAGAAACCTCCCCATAATCATGCACTTAGTAAGTCACTCAGCCAAGATCTGAACCCAAGTCTGTCTAGGCCCAGAAAAAATCACTCTGCCAAAAGGAGAAAAAACTGGATGAGTCACATGATCATACGGTCAATAGAAGTACATACGTGTGTTTCAAGATGGAAAAGATACGAGCTGAGAAAAAAAGAGCCAGTAAAGTGGGAAATATTTAAAATATAAGAGCATGAGGGATTCCAGAGTTGGAAACAAAAAGAATCAACAGCAGAGGAAAATGAGTCATTTTGTAAAAATATGAAGAATACTGTTATCTTTTGAGACCATAAAAAAAAAAAACATGATGAGCTATGGATATCAGAACTACAAAAAATTTTGTCATAGAATATTAGTATATATTTTAGCTCAACTTTAAAAATCTCAACTGAAGAAAATATTAGATCATTTTAAAGAAGTATTCAAATTACTCTGCCATATAATTCTAATTTTAATCTATGACCGAGAAAGACTTTTAACTGAGCTTAAAATAGTTAGAATTGTGGAATTGTTTTAGATTTCTTTTTGATCTGGGTGTCAATGAAAACTTCTTTTCTTTCCTGAATTATAAGTTTTTTTCCTCAAAAACAGTGTAAGCTATTGTATGAATTTTATGTTTGAGTTGGCTTTTGCTTCTCCAGATCATATTCAAATTTGAATTCAAGTTTTATAACCCTGTATGGACCTGTTTATGCATAGCCATATCTCACATCTTCCCTGGTTCTGATCTTCTAGCTGTGTTTTTCCTCACCATGATTTTTGACTCATTTTTTTCCAACTTACTGGTAGGTTAAGGTAACTCATTGCAACTTGTTGTAAAATAATACAGGAAACAAATACATGCTTAAAACATACAAGAGAACTGGCCATATCCTCTTCTTCCTGGAAAAGGGCAGAGTCTGGAGAATGCCAAGCTGAGGAAAAAGAAATAAAAACCTATTTACTTTAAAGCTCCAGATAAAGGACTATATAAATCTTCAACATCAGCTACAAGATTACCTGTAACGACCCTCAGAGCTTTGAGAAATATTCACCACCACCAGGCTACAGACACGCTGAAATGTACACAGATGGCTTATAATTTAATCCTATAGAATTCTATGGGAATTTCTAGAGGGCTAAGTCTAGGGTGCCCAATGAATCTATTTCCATAGGATCCTGATATAAGGATCCTATTCCTAATAGGAGACATATTAAGTACATAATAATAAATAATACAGAGATTTAAGGATTAAATTATTTATGAAGTACTATAAAGAATTTGGAAAAACTTTAATCATATACAGGTTATAGGCACTGTGGAATATTCATATGATGAAATGAAATACAGTTATAATTCTAAAGACATTTTAAAAAAACTTAATTGACATTTTTTACCCTAAAAAATTCATGTCCTTCAGGTTAGAAATCAAAGACTGAACGCTTGTATTTATTTCTGTTCTCTCTGAAACACAAGCAAAATGAAAGAAACAAAAGAAAAAAATCTCACAAGGACAAAGAATATAGAAGACTTTGAAAGATAAGAGATGTCAACACTTCCTTTTCCAGTAAGCAGCCTCAGGTGACCTCTAAAAATGGTGGGCTATTCACTCGACCCAGAAAACCCCACAAAATCATGCAAATCAAGAGGTTCAAATCTTTGTGTTTACTTTAAGAACACTCGTGAAACTGCCCAGGCCATAAAGGGTATGCATATCAGAAAAGCCACCAAGTATCTGAAGGATGTCACTTTAAAGAAGCAATGTGTGCCATTCCGTCATTACAATGGTGGAGTTGGTAGGTGTGTGTAGGCCAAACAGTGGGGCTGGACGCAGGATCAGTGGCCCAAAAAGAGTGCTGAATCTTTACTGCACATGCCCAAAAATGCAGAGAGTAATGCTGAACTTAAGGGGTTAGATGTAGATTCTCTGGTCATTGAGCACATCCAGGTGAACAAAGCCCCCAAGATGCAGCACAGGACTTATAGAGCTCATGGTTTAATCAACCCTCACATGAGCTCTCCCTGCCACATTGAGATGATCCTTACTGAAAAAGAATGGATTGTTCCTAAACCAGAAGACAAGGTTGCACAGAAGAAAAAGATATCCCAAAAGAAACAAGAAACACAAACTTATGGCCCGGGAATAAATGCTGCAAAAAATAAATGCAAATAAAAGTTTAAAAAAAAAAGAGAGCTGTCAACGAAATTTTGAAAGCTAGAGAGCAGACAGATGACTGGTTTCTAACTTAGAGAAGGGTGAAGCTTAACTGAGCTTCAGGTTGGGGATACCATGGCAGAACACTTGAAAGCCTCAGGAACAGAGGCACTAGATACTTCTGAAAGCAGGAGATTGGGGTGGGGCTGAAAAACAAGGAACTAAATATAAGGTGGGGTTGAGGGAATTAAGTGAAAGTTGTCAGATTGAAAGATGAGGTACTCTCCTCAACTTTTTTCCTTTGTTTGCCTCCCAGCGTTCCAGCTTATACTCTTCAATCTGCCTAGGACTTCTTGCTGGGGAAATTGACTAGCTCAAAAGAAAATGCATATAAATCCTGACACTGGTCAACCTTCAACCTCCAACAAAACACCATATTAGAAAGAAGGGAAAGAACAGTGGGTGGGAGTCAGGACGGGGAGAGGGTGATGAGGAAGGGGTTAGGCAGAAAACAGAGATAAATCCCCACCTCCACTGTCAAAAGTCAATAGGAAATATCTAAAACAGAAATCAAACATTAGCAGTATGAGGATGTTATTCAGGAAAGCAGAGCTGAATACCAGAATATCCAGAAAAAAAATGTTCCAAGTAGTTGCTGATGGCTAGTGGGAAGAGGGTATGGGAAGGAATGGAACAGGAAACTTCTGTTTATAGTTATATAGTTAACAGCACTTTAAAAAAATCAAAATGTATTTAAGAAAAATATAAATTACATGAAAAATTTATTTAAAAAGCACTTGTCAAGTGAATAAAAATCATCGACAAAGGGACTTCTCTGGTGGTCAAGTGGCTCCATGGTCCCAAAGCAGGGGGCCCAGGGTTAATCCGTGGTCAGAGAACTAGATTCCAAATGCCTCAACTAAGACCTGGTACAGCAAAATTATAAAACAAAACAAAACATGACAACAGTCAATAACTTGTGTAATTTCTTGGTAGGAGTACTGAACTTCTCTTTTTACATCTTCTCTCCTAAATTCTGCTCATCTCTGAGCCACCTCACCTGTCCTTTCCATCATCCGAGTCAAACGCTTCATTGTCACACTGCTACTGTTGATCTCTGAAGGTTAAGATGTCCTTCAGTCCTTCCACAATCCATATAGAGGGGTTAAGATAGGGTGCAGGTCTAGCAATTCCAGGGTCCACTCTATCTTAGGACTCCCCAGCTAGTGGGGAAGGTCTCAGATCAGGAGGTCTCCTTCCATAACAGATACCTGCTCTTCATGCTTCTTTCTTCTTACATCACAGATCTGTCTTATCTTTGTGGAACCAGGACCTGTGGGTTTATGATATAAATCCAATTTACCTCATGTCTTCTCACTGCATCCCTATACCTATGGGAACCAGCCTTCAAGGTGCCTCTAGGGATCACTATCTTCTGGTATTCATGTTTCTCATACACCCCTCCCATACTGAATAGAGTTGACCTGTCTAATCAATAGGATATTGCAGAATGACAATGTGTGACTTCCAAGGTTAGGTCATAAAAGACATTGCTGTTTCTGTCTTGCACATTTTTGGATCATGTACTTTGGAAGAAGCCAGCTACCATGACATGAAGATATTCAACCAGCCCTAGGGAGAGGCCTGTGCCAGCAACCAACACCAATTTGCCAGCCATGTTGGAAGCAAATCCTCCAATTCCCATTAGCCTTCTGATGACTGCAGCTCTGCCAACAACTGACTGCAACTTCATGAAATACCCGAGCCAGAATACCCTCCCCACTTCCCACAAAAGCTGAGATAATGTGTTTATTGTTGTTTAAGCCACTAAATTTTGAGTTACCTTATTATACAGTAATAGATAACTAACATAGTCCCAAACAACTGACTTCCTTGCTTCTAATTCACAGTCCCTGGAGTCGCTGACCAGAGATACTGAGATAGCAGGAGTTTGGAAGACAACTCAGACTCACCAACTCAGGTTGAACCAATAGAAACACCAAGAGTCTAGAAACAAAGGGGATAAAAATAGTCACGTTCACATAATATCTCCTCCTCAAATATCTTTTGTGAGTATAAAGGTATAGGCCTAATGCAGTGACAGATATAAAGCTGAATCAAAAAACATTCAGATTTTCAGCAACCCCAAACTTGGAGTGAAAGAGAGCTGCATTAAAAGTCCAGGTATTCCATTTCTTATCTATCTTGACAACTGAGGTAAATAAGAGTTGCAATTTAGAATTCCCATACTCATTTGAAATGAGAACTATACTCATGTCACGGTGACACTGTCACATGACATTAATTTATCATCTATGGTAAAAAAAAATCATACACAAGAGAGGAGACTAATCCTTGTTCTGTATGACAGAAAAGAAATAAAAACAGAAAAAAACATTCAATTATAATAAATTTTGAGAAGCATTATGCCTGGGATATACTCCTAATATCCCTCATACCATTTCTATGTTTTTCCAAAGTCCATTACCACTAACAAATTATATAATTTATCATGCATGTTGTCCATCCCCTCATATAAAATACATGAAAACAGGGATTTATTTTTGTCTGTTTTGCTCCTGTTAGTAGGTGCTCAGAAAATATGTTGATAAACTGGTATAGCCACTAGGGAAAACAGTATGGCAGTCACAAAATTAAGAACAGAATTAATACACAATCCATGAATTCCACTTGTGGATATATATCCAAAAGAACTGAAAGCAGGCACTTGAACAGGTATTTGTATACTCGTGTTTGTAGCAGCATTATTTGCAATAGTCAAAAGATAGAAACAATCCAACTGTTCATTAACAGACGAATGGATAAACAAAACATGGTATGTACAATCAATGAAATATTATTCAGCCTTAAAAAGGATGGAAATTCTGACACATGCTTTAACATGGATGAAACTTAAAGAGATGCTAAATTAAAATAGTCACAAATGGACAAATTATGATCTGGTATACAGAGTACATAATGAGGTAACGTCAAATTCACAGAGACAGAAAGTAGAATCGTGGTTGCCTGGAACTGGGGGATTGTTAAGAACGGGGACTTATTATTTAATAGGTACAGAGTTTCTGTTTCACAAGATAAAAAAGTTCTATGGATGGACAGTGGTGATGGTGGCATAGCAATGTGGATATAATGCCACTGAACTTGAAAGTGATTTCAAGAAGACTTGAAAATGGTTAAGACAGTAAATTTTTGTAGGCTTTTTTTTTCCTTTATTGAGGTATAACTGATTCACAAAAAAACTGCACAAGTTTAGTGTATATATCCTGATGAGTCTGGACATATGTATCTATGATACCAATACCATGACCAAGGTACTGAACATATCCATCACCTCCAAAAATTTCCTTATGCCGTTTAGTTTTTTCAGTAAGAACACTGAACATGAGACCTACTCTCAACATATTTTAAAGTGCATAATACCATTTTAAAAATATAGGTACTATGTCGTACAGGTCTCCAAAGTTTATTCATCTTACATAACTGAAACTTTGCACTCACTGGAAAACAATTTCCCATTTCCCTCTCTCCCAGCCCCTGGCAATAACCATTCTACTCTCTGTTTCTTTGAATCTGATTATTTTTGATAGCTCATATGAAAGAATTGTATTTTTGATAGCTCATATAAAAGAACTGTGTAAAGAAAAAAAAAAAGAACTGTGTAGTATTTGTCCTGCAACTGGCTTCTTTTACTTATTTCATAATGTCCTAAAGTTTCATCCATGTTGTCACAAATGACAAGATTTACTTTTTTCTTATGGCTGAGTAATATTCCAATGTATGTATATGCCACATTTTCTTTATCCATTCATCTGTTAATAGAAAGATGTTTCCATATCTTGGCTATTTCAATAATGCTTCAATGAACATGGGAGTAAGGATATCATGACAGCAAATTTTATGTCATTTGTTATATTCTCTCTACTTTCCCATAATTTTAAATACACACACATACACACAGAGTAGGCCTTTGAACAACATGGGTTTGAACTGCATGAGTCCACTGATACACAGATTTGCTCTCAATCAATCATATTACAGTACTACTACACAATCTGAGGTTGGTTGAATCTGCAGTTGCAGAATCTATGATACACAGAGCCAACTGTAAAGTTCTACTTGGATTTTTGACTGAAAAAGAAGGGGAGGGGATTCACATCCCCATACTGTTCAAAGGTCAACTGTATATCATGGGCAAATGAAATACTACTAATTTCAGGTAATTAAAATTAGAGGAAAGCAATATATCAGATAAGAAAAACAAAAAATGGGTGGATAGTTTGGAGCTCAAGTGTTCTAAAATCTTATTTAGTCTGGGTTTTGATAAACATGCATGTTAAAAATTCAAGGATAGGAAACCAAAGCAGTGGAGAGAGAAAAGGGAATAAGGTAAACCTGCTCAATTAAAAAGAAGGCATAATAGAAAATAAAGCAAATTTTTATCAGCAACCACAATAAATGTAAATGAATTAAACTCACCTATTAAAATAAGTCAAACAGGATAAAAGGGGGGAAAGCCCAGCAATATGCTCTTTATAAGAGACAGACCTGAAGTATAAAGACATAAAGGGAAGGGGTTGTAAAATGAAATTCCTGGAAAATACAGTAACAAAACCCGAAAAACAATATTAACAGACAAAAGAGAACCGTGGATTAAAAGACGATGAAGAGGCATGTTTCCTCATGATGCAGATTGAAATCTTAGTCCCAATTCTTCACCCACCTCTAACAGGATTAGACATTCACACTTTTTGCCATCTAACTTTGCCTTGCCCTCTAACTGTGTGTATAATTGTTAAGCTCAGGTATCTGTAACATTAGTATACTTGGGAGCAGAGGTTTTTAGGATTATCTTGTATTCTGGTGATCCACCAAGAGAAGAACATGCCCTGATAAACACTGTCCTTTTTTCCTGAGTTGCATAAAGAACACACGTGGAGCAGGTCTGAATGGATTCTGCAGCCCAGCCCCCCAGGCAAGCCCAGCCTACATAACCTGAACACAGAGACTCTGCAAACCTGTGAATAAGAGAATAAATGCTTGCTGTTACATGCCACTGAGTTTAAAAGTGGTTTGTTAGGCAGCATTACTATGATCACAATAACTAATACAAATAATAAAAGAAGCTGTAGGAAGATGAAATAATACATCTGAAAAAGATCACCAAGGGAAACTAGAAAGTAACAGAACAGGGCTAAGTATGGCTAGGGGCGGGGTGCAAAGAGGGCTGGGAAGCAGACTAAGAATGACCAATGGGGAGGAAAGACCACGTGGAACCAGATACAGAAGTTTCTTTCAAGCGGTTGCCAATTATGCCAAAAGGCGACAACGGAAGACAACTGAGGTAAGACAAGAACCACTACACATCACAGCCACAAACATTTCATCACATTCACACACATTGTACATCTATCTGATAATCACACAAACAACACCGCACGTTATCATAAATCACAATCACAAACATCACATGACACAAACATCCCATCACACGCACTCCATCACACCCACATAACCACACCCCTCATCATCCTCACATCACAATCTCTCTCTCTCTCTCACACACACACACACACAGAGCATCGAAATGCCACAGACCATCATAATGACACACACTCTAACTCTCCACCAGTTTCTTGTTCTAAGAACTCCAACCACTCTCCAGGGGCGTACTCCCACCCGGAGCACGCCGCACTGCCACTATTCCACTCTGGGCCTCCTTAAAGGCTCCGCCCGCAAGCCTCGTTGCTTCAGCCAAGAATGTTTCAGGGCCTCCTTAAAGTCCCGCTCCGAGGACGCGGTAGCGTCACCTGCCGGAAATACCCGAATGCGCATCTAGCGCGCAGTGTCTGGGACGCCGGGTGAAGGCGACACTCGGGGAGGTCAGGTGCGGGTAACTCCGAACCATCCCTCCGCGCCCGCCTCCCAACGGACGTTCCACAACACAACACCTCCCAGAAGGTCCCGCGGCCGGAGTCAACTTCCGGCCAGAAAGGAGCAGGCGCTTCCTGTGTGAGGGAGGGGGTGAGCCAGGTCCTATCGGGTAGCTGAGCCCCAGCGTGCTGAGATACCGCGAATTGCAACTCCGAGACCTGGCTAACCTCTGAATTGAAGCAGTCGTTTCGGGTGGGTCCAGGCAGGGCGCTGAGAGGAATCGGCCGTGGGGACAACTCTGGACCACATTTCCCAGAGGGCCTGGCGACCTGTCACTCTTCTCGCGGGAACTCGAAATTTTCATCACCCTTGGCGGGACTGTTAGATTCGTGAGGCCAGAGATCGTGGGCCCCTGGGACCTGGTTCAACTGTGCCGGTTCGGACCTCATCCAGGCAGGGCGCTGAGAGGAATCGGCTGTGGGGACAATTTTGGACCACATTTCCCAGAGGGCCTGGCGGCCTGTCACTCTTCTCGCGGGAACTCGAAATTTTCATCACGCCTGGCGGGACCGTTAGATCCGTGAGGCCAGAGATCGTGGGCCCCTGGGGACATGGTTCAACTGTGCAGGATCGGACCTCGGGGGACCCGAAAGGTCTAAATTGAAGAGACTGGAGACCGATACGGAGCTTCTGTGCTGGCGGAATGGAGTGAGAAGGGGGAAGGTTATGCGACCTGTATGCAGATATAGGATGCCTGTCATTGTGGAATTGTGACTGTGTGTCCATATGGTGGTACGTGCTCGTAACACCAAGACAGTGGGGTGCCTGCAACTGTGTGATTATGCTTCCTGTGGTGAGTTAGCGATTGTGTCTGTGTTACCACGTTTGACTCTATGTGTGCGGATGTGCAGTTTGTGTTAAGTATGACTGCAGAATGTATGGGCTTTCCCGGTGGCGCTATTGGTAAAGAACCTGCCTACCAATGCAGGAGACTTAAGAGACGCGGGTTCGATCCCTGGGTCAAGAAGATCGTGAGAGGGCATGGCAACTCACTCCAGTATTCTTGCCTGGAGAATCCCATGGACAGAGGAGCATGGCAGGTTACAGGCTATAGGATTGCACAGAGTTGGACACGATTGAAGCGTCTTAGCATGCACTCACGTGCGGAATGTACGAGTCTGATCAGCTGTGCGGTTGTTACTCCAGTGTTCAGTTCTTAGGAAATCTCTGTGAAGTTTGGTTTGATTGGAGTCTTCAACAACAGTAACTTCAGCTTTCTCCTGAGACACTGGGAATGGACGGGATATCCCATTTTCCTCTTATCTCCTTTACCTGTGTGTATGGAGGGGTGGGGATGAGGATGGGGCTGAGCTGAGGCTGACCTGTGGCTGACCAGTGTCTTACCATTACTTTCTACTCTCCCAGTTCTACCCTTCTCCAGGTGAGGCTCTAAAGAGAAGGAAAGAATGATGAACTTCTGCAAGCAGTGTCCAAGGTATGTTGGGATTTCCTCATTGCTGTCTTCTGAAAGTTAATACTTAATAAAGGTATATCATTTGATGATAAGTTCCTATGATTTTCCTACTGGAGAAAAGGATAGTTGAGCCTGCTACTGAAGCACAGTAACTCCCATATACCTAATGTTTACTTATTTCCACTTCTGTTTGTCAAATTTTTTTCTTTTTAAATGCAATATTTATTATGACTTTAAAAGCATGACTATTTTAGAGAGTATAAAAACAGAATTATCAAGAAAAGTAGGACCACTCAAAAACTAGTGTTAATATTTTTGTGTATTTTCATTGTTTTTCCAAAATCAAATAACACTTCATTTACCATTTTGAGTGATAGTCACTCAGTCATGTGTGACTCTTTGCAACCTCATGGCCTGTAGCCTGCCAGGTTCCTCTGTCTGTGGAATTCTCCAGGCCAAAAAAGTATTCTCCTCTGTCATCAAATGATCTTTGTAAATACAATTTTCAAAGGTACATATTATTTTTTTCATGAATGAGTTATAGTTTATTCTTCAAATCAGTTGTATGAAACATGAAGTCTTTGCTTTATCTCAGGAAGGGAGTGAAGGGCTGGCAGGCAGCTAGAATTTTGGAGTCTCCTTCTAACTAGAAGAAACAAAAATATTTTTATTCACTTATGTTTCAACATGTCTCATCTTGGGGAACTCACCAAATCACAAGGCTATCAATCACGTTATTATTTTTTTTATTTGAGTATTAGAGTGTACCCAGGCAGAAGAATCAGAATAGGGATACTATTTTTTTTTTTAATAGTTTTATTTTTGTGTACAGATTTGCTTAACAATCACTCAATTTCTAGGCCAAGTTCTGGTAACTGAAGAGCCTTTATAAGTAGTTTATATTGTCTAGACCCGAGGTATGCAGCAAACCCAGTCTGGAGCAAAATGGGAAATAACATCTTTCCAAAGACAGACTTAGAAATCCTAATCCATTAATTTAAGATGTTTCCTTTCTCCGGTAGCAGGGCTGAATTATACCTAGCTGCTAGGCCGCCATTCACAGGGATAGCCAAGAAAACAGGGTATAGGCCACCGAAAACAAGACCAACCAATCCACCTCATGTTACGGTGCAGGTTTCACAATGCAGATCACCTGTATTCAAAAGTAAACTTACAAAACCTTTGTAAGACACATTTGCTGTCAAAAATGGGATCACTGCCCTTGGTAAGTCAGCCAGCAGCTATACGAGCCTGTGTCATATGTAGGATGCGTCGAAAAAGACTATTTGCTATTAGGCCACAGAGAGCAGCATTAAGTCCAGCATATGTTGATCCATTTCAAGCAGATTCCTTTCTGCTTCTGGGAGTTGGTTACTTTTTCTGGCTATGATATCAGTTAAGTTCTACTTGATGATAGTACCATCTGGTTCATGATTTTCCATCTTGAGCCTTACGAGCTCCTCCGTGCAGCCACGGCCTCCGCGGGTCTCCTCCGGCTCCGCGAGGGCTCACGCCACGCTCCGCTCGAGTTGCCCGGGCGTGGCAATTTTAGGCGCTATGTGACCAGCCCCAGGGATACTATTTTCTCAAGGTATAAATTTGGAGCTGAAATTCAGTTCTCATGGAACTAAATTTAGAACTCTCAATTTTAAGAATGTGTGTTTGGTACAGAGGCAAAGAAAATCAGGATGAGAATCAGTCTTCTCAAATAAGCTTAAGGCCTTTCTATCTGAATTTCTTCAGAGAGAGTCCTTCCGATCCATTCTTCTGTGCCAAAGCCCAAACAGAGCATCTGGTTCCCCTCTCCCATCAACCTCTAATTACACTCACCAGCTCTATATTGAAGATATTGCCCAATATTAATATTCTAGGGAGGTAGTATACTGCAGTGGGGAATAAATTGAAATTTGTTTTCAGAAGCTAACCTAATGTTTGATCTGGAAATTTCTGCAACATTCCCAGGAAAATCAGAGAAAGACAAGGGTACACACCATTACCAATGTTATTTAACATTGTTCTGTAGGCATTAACCAAAGCACTAAACAAAAGGAAAAGTTAGACAAAGACAGACTTAGAAATCCTAATCCATTAATTTAAGATGTTTCCTTTCTCCGGTAGCAGGGCTGAATTATACCTAGCTGCTAGGCCGCCATTCACAGGGATAGCCAAGAAAACAGGGTATAGGCCACCGAAAACAAGACCAACCAATCCACCTCATGTTACGGTGCAGGTTTCACAATGCAGATCACCTGTATTCAAAAGTAAACTTACAAAACCTTTGTAAGACACATTTGCTGTCAAAAATGGGATCACTGCCCTTGGTAAGTCAGCCAGCAGCTATACGAGCCTGTGTCATATGTAGGATGCGTCGAAAAAGACTATTTGCTATTAGGCCACAGAGAGCAGCATTAAGTCCAGCATATGTTGATCCATTTCAAGCAGATTCCTTTCTGCTTCTGGGAGTTGGTTACTTTTTCTGGCTATGATATCAGTTAAGTTCTACTTGATGATAGTACCATCTGGTTCATGATTTTCCATCTTGAGCCTTACGAGCTCCTCCGTGCAGCCACGGCCTCCGCGGGTCTCCTCCGGCTCCGCGAGGGCTCACGCCACGCTCCGCTCGAGTTGCCCGGGCGTGGCAATTTTAGGCGCTATGTGACCAGCCCCAGGGATACTATTTTCTCAAGGTATAAATTTGGAGCTGAAATTCAGTTCTCATGGAACTAAATTTAGAACTCTCAATTTTAAGAATGTGTGTTTGGTACAGAGGCAAAGAAAATCAGGATGAGAATCAGTCTTCTCAAATAAGCTTAAGGCCTTTCTATCTGAATTTCTTCAGAGAGAGTCCTTCCGATCCATTCTTCTGTGCCAAAGCCCAAACAGAGCATCTGGTTCCCCTCTCCCATCAACCTCTAATTACACTCACCAGCTCTATATTGAAGATATTGCCCAATATTAATATTCTAGGGAGGTAGTATACTGCAGTGGGGAATAAATTGAAATTTGTTTTCAGAAGCTAACCTAATGTTTGATCTGGAAATTTCTGCAACATTCCCAGGAAAATCAGAGAAAGACAAGGGTACACACCATTACCAATGTTATTTAACATTGTTCTGTAGGCATTAACCAAAGCACTAAACAAAAGGAAAAGTTAGGTTAAAAATTAGAAAAGAGGGTGTAAGATTATTATTTTTAGCAGATGACATGACTGTGTACCTAGAAAACCAAATCAACTTATAACCAACACTCTGAAATAAGCAGTACTTCATAGGAAGCAAGGAAAAGAATATTTTTTTCCCAAATTTCCACTCTCAACTCTTATGGCTAATTTTTTTGTTGCCCTGGATAAAAGCTTGTGCAGTCCCTAAAATTGTTTTGATCACTCTTCGGTATTTTTTGGTTATTTTCAGTCACAAGATCGGTCTTATTTTAGGAATTACACTCTCTGGTTGAGTGTGCTGCTGCTACTGCTGCAAAGTCGCTTCAGTTGTGTCTGACTCTGTGCGACCCCATAGACGGCAGCAATAATGTGCAGATTTTATTTAAAGCCTATTCTCTGATCTCAGGCTTACTTCAGGCTAGAAGCTTGCATTGTGAAAAGGAAGACATATGTTCCTAAGCTGCTTTGTTTCTTTAACCTGAACTCCTTTCTTTGCTCTGTAGTCCATTTCTTTCCCATAGTCCTTTATCCTCCTATTCCTAGGTATTACTCTGTGGATCTGCTCCCAGATATTATCCTGGGCCTTGCCTTTTACAATTATACTGGACTTCATTCACCATTCTCATGTTAGTTTCCTAGCTTCTGAATATAATACCTTTCATTTGCCTATTCTCTAGTTTTGATGGAACACATAAGCCAGTACCTTCCCAAGAAAAGCTGGACAGGAGAAAATTTAACATTCTTTCTCTATGAATCTAGAATTGTCTTGAGCTAATCTTCATACTAGCTTGGCATTTAATCTTGCTTGGTATATAATCTTCATATTAACTTTGAGTATTGAATTCTCTGCCAAAATTCGTTGTCCTTTGTAATATTAAAGGAATTAGAGACTTCCCTAATGTTCTAGTGGCTAAGACTCTGCACTCCCAAAACAGGGGACCCAGGTTCGATCCCTGGTCAAGGAATTAGATCCCGCATGCAGTTAATTAATTAATTAAAAAATAAAGGGATCATTTCATTTTCTTATTTTAAATAGTGCTGTTGAGTCATCCATTCCCATTCTGATTTCTGAAAATTTTTAATGTAATCCACAGAAGCTTTTAAAAAGTTCTGTTTTTCCCTGATATTCTGAAGTTTTACTCCAAAATATAAAGTATTTTTTAAAGTCTATCATGTTTCCCCCTCTTTTAGGGCTTAAAGGGAACACGTGAAGGGACTCTTATTTATGCAGACTTTACTGTGGCCAGGCACTGAGCTGCAGGCTTGCTATTTCATCTCATTGGAAAAGTCCACTCTATTTGCACACTCCTAGACAGATCCCTCTGTACATAGCAGAAATGGCTTGGCTGATATAATAGGGTCCACCTCCTTCAATTTGCTTAATAATCTGTCCTTTTCTGTAGAGCTCTCTACCGTCTCATCTACTACCATCATTTTCTTCTCTCCTTCCATTGTGAAAGCATGTGTGTCATTTTCAGGGGTCAATGATGTTCAGGGACGTGTCTGTAAACTTCTCTCAGGAGGAATGGGAATGCCTGGACTCTGGTCAGATGAATTTATACAAAGAAGTGATGTTGGAGAATTTCAGCAACCTGGTTTCAGTGGGTAAGGATGACTGTCCCCCCAATTCAGAGTCTGCTCTTGGGAATGTCTCCTTTCTCCACTGTGAATTACTCATTCCAGGTAACCAGCTAAATTCCTGCTCTCTGTCCCCCAAGGAATGGTTGAGTTGGAATGGAATGGAAGAGCTGGAAATGGGCAGCTCTATTCGGATATGGCTGAAGCTTCATCTTCATCTTTTCTCTGGTCCTTCCTGTCGTGGCATCTCTCTTGATCACCAAAAGACTGGATCTGATTTCTGGGACACCAACAGCATAACCATGTCCCATGTCTTTTCTTGTGATCAGGACTTTCCAGTTCTAAACCAGCTGTGATCTCCTTATTGGAACAAGGGAAAGAGCCCTGGATGATTGACAGAGAACTGACCAGAGGCCTTTGTTCAGGTAAGCTAGAGATGATAGTGCAGGAGTAGAGCCTGAGAAGATATTACCTGTAAGATGTTATCAGGAAACTCCCTTCAAAAACCCAAGGCCTCTTCCATAAAAGATATATCTTGTTTTTTTTCCTCTTATACTTTTTTTCTGTCCAATGTAGCAAGTATTAATGCCTTCCTTCTTCATTTCCAAGGCAGTTATTCTACCCACTTTTTAGATTTCATTCCTTCATAGGATATGCTGCATTTAGACTTATGTAACAGTAGATATTCCCACCCTAAGAAGTGTGTGTGTATGTATTTATGTTTTCTCTTCCAATATTGGTTTTCATTTTATCTACTTTCCAGAAAATTACTAGCTGTAATTTTCAGAACCCTTTCCCAATCACTCCCCTCTTTGTCCTCCCCAAAAGTGCACACTATCTTGACTTCTAACTCTATGAAGTAATTTTTGCCTGTTTCTGAGTTGCATGTAAGTGGAATCATACACTACTTATGCTTTTTTTTTCCTCAACTTTATGGGATACATCATCCATGTTATTGCATATCAGTTCAGTTCAGTTGCTCAGTTGTGTCCTACTCTTTGCAGTCCCATGGACTGCAGCACATCAGGCTTCTCTGTCCATCACCAACTCCCAGAGCTTGCTTATGCCTGTCCATTAAGTCGGTGATGCCATCCAACCATCTCATCCTCTGTCGTCCCCTTCTCCTTCTGCCTTCAATCTTTCCCAGCACCAGGGTCTTTTAAATGAGTCAGTTTTTTGCATCAGGTGGCCAAAGTATTGGAGTTTCAGCTTCAGCATCAGTCCTTCCAATGAATACTCAGGACTGATTACCTTTAGGATGGACTGGTTGGATCTCCTTGCAGTCCAAGGGACTCTCAAGAGTCTTCTCCAACACCACAGTTCAAAAACATCAATTCTTTGGCACTCAGCTTTCTTTATAGCCCAACTCTCACATCCATACATGACTACCAGAAAAACCATAGCTTTGACTAGACAGACCTTTGTTGGCAAAGTAATGTCTCTGCTTTTTAATATGTTGTCTAGGTTGGTCATAACTTTTCTTCCAAGGAGCAGATGTCTTTTAATTTCATGGCTGCAGTCACCATCTGCAGTGATTTTGGAGCCCAAAAAAATAAAGTCTGTCACTGTTTCCATTGTTTCCCCATCTATTTGCCGTGAAGTGATGGGACCAGATGCCATGATCTTCGTTTTCTGAATGTTGAGTTTTAAGTCAACTTTTTCACTCTCCACTTTCACTTTCATCAAGAGGTTCTTTAGTTCTTCACTTTCTGCCATAAGGGTGATGTCATTTATGTATCTGAGGTTATTGATATTTCTCCCAGCAATCTTGATTCCAGCTTGTGTTTCATCTAGCCCGGAATTTCTCATGGTGTACTCTGCATATAAGTTAAATAAGCAGGGTAATAATATACATGCATTTATTGCATATAGCTAATGTTGGTTCATTCTCAGTGCTATGTGGTATTCCATTCTATGGATATATTTTATGTTATTTATCCTGTATTGCTAATTATTATAAATTAAGTGTCCTTTCTACTATTGACTGTTGGGTTGTTTTCCAGTTTTTAGCTGTTTTACATAATGCTGCTGTGAACATCTGTGTACATATATTTTGGTGCATATATATACACATTTCTTTTTGGTGTATACACAGGAATGGAGTTACTAGGTAATAGGATATGTGTTGGTTCAGTTTTAATAATGTCAGTTTTCCAAAGTGGTTATGCCAATTTATATTTCCAGTAGCAGTATGAATGTTGCTATTGCTCTGCATTCTTGCCAGTTCTTGATATTGCTAGACCTTTTAATGTTAGCCATCCTGTGGTATGTTTATGTGCAAGTGTGTGTGTTCTGTGACTTGCCCATTTAAGTTTCTTGGTTCTGATCATTGGGTTGTCTTTCTTTCTCTTAGTGATTTGAAGAAGCTCTTTGTATATTCTGAATATGAGCCTTTGTAAATATCTACCTCTGTCACTTACTTTTTTATTCTCTTAGTGTTGTCTTTTGATGTTATTAATTTTAAGAAGACAAGCTTACCTATCTTTTCCTTTATAGCTGTTGCTTTTTGTGTTTTGTGTAGGATTCATTGCCTACTCCAAAATCATGAGGATATTTCCTGTGTTATATTCTAGTAGCTTTGTTACTTTACCTCTTACATTTAGATCTCCAGCTCCTTGGAGCTGATATTTGATGTAGTATGAGGTAGGAGTCAAATTTCATTTTTTCCCCTCATGTGAATATGCAGTTGACCCAGCAAGGTCTACTGGAAAGACTTTCTCTATATATAAGGCTACTTTGCCATAAATCACATGTTGCCATATCTATAAATCTGTTGCCATATCTATAAATCTGTCTCTGGACTTTATTATGTTCCATTTGCTTGTCTGCCTTTGTCTGAATACCATACTACAATGCTACTATAGCATTTTCAAAACCCTACTCACTATTCTGTGTTATTGACATTGTTTCCTCTATTCTTTTCCATGAGCACCTGTATTTTTCAAAATTTCTTTTATAACTATAGTCCACATGTCTTAGTGACATTGCCCTTCAGTAAAATTGCCTCCTTTCCAGTACTTTTAATGTATATTAGAAAAAAAAAGTGTTTATTAGACATATTTAACAGGGCATTACACTCTAGTTTTGAAGCTTTTGTTTTTCCCTTTTTCCTTTAAATGCTATTTAAGTCAGTAAATAAATAAAACTCCAAAAGTACAAACCATAAAGAAAAATCATGAACTGAAAATACATCAAAGTTAAGAATTCCTGTTAAATGAAGGACACAATAGATAAATTTAATGCAGAGTAGTTTGGAAGATAGTTGCTAATTAATAGGAAGAAGTTAGTGACCCAATAAAAATACTGATAAAGGTTAATGAGGTTAAAATGCTAATTATTAAGCCTTTCAGATGTTGACACTTAATAATTACAAATGCAAATGATGACAATAATGAAATATCACTTTTCACTTACTATACATGAAAAGTAGGAAGCTGGATAATGACAGCTGTGAGTGGGGACATAGAAATTCTTATGCATTCTTGGTAAAAGTATAAAATGGTATTGCCTTTCTCATCTGTTACTACTTAAACTGGTATACATATGCCCCACTTTTGAGTATGTATCTACAATTGAAAATCATACAAAAGAGTAAATACTTAATATCTTTCCAGTGCCATACCAGTGTATTTTTCACGTTTGTTTGAGGATTATTTAATTATCTGGGGAAATGTACCTTTGTTTCACTTATTATTTGCTGCTCATTAGGGACCAAGTTCTCTTAAAATTAGATGTTAAATTTTAAAAGATTCGTAAGTTGCAAATGATTTGTCTAGTGGAAAAGGTAGCCTGGTAGGAATAGGATAATATCTTATTATCTTATTCTTATCTAATAGGATTATCCTATTTTCTTAAAGATTTTTATCCTTTTTTCTGTTAATGTGGCTGATCACCATCTGCTTTTATGCTTGCTTCTGAACATCCTGGGCTTGAAATAAAGATATTGTACTACTGCACTCTATAGTACTGTACAGTAAAATATACAAAAGGACAACCACTTGTAGAGGATGCACACACGTGACAGTGTACACCAGACATGTGAGTTATGTGACTGAACATGTGAAAGATGTACTTTTGCATTTTTGAAAGTTTGCAACTTGAAGGTTTGTCTGTAAGGGGCTTACTCTATTGTTTTCTCCATTCAGCCATTCTCTTTTGATTTGAGAGTTTAATCCATTTACGTTTAAAGTTATTGTTAATAAGTAATAACTTACTATTGCTATTTTATTGTTTTCTGTCCTTGTAGTTCTTTTATCCCTCTTTCCCTCCCTTGCTGCCTTCATTTTCTTTCTTTATTTGTATTGATATGCTTTGAATTCCTTATTTTTCTTTTGTTTATCTTCTATAAGGTGTTTTCTTTGTAGTTATCATAGGGCTTTCAGAAATATAACAGTATGTTTTATGCTGATAACAGTCACATACAAAAATAATTTTACTTCTCCTTATCCATTCTTTGTGCTATTGACCTTGTACCCATCTGGTACATAGATTAGTTCACCAACCAGGAAGCTTCCTCCAATCCTTCCAAGTATTTTACTGGAGTGTCATTATTTAGGCAAGTGTGACCAGCCCCATCCCTTGAAACAAAGGATCCACTGTGAATCACCTCTTTATCATAAAGTCAGATATGATCAAAAGACCTTTGTTGTGAATAATGAAAGATAGTCCAGTGTTTTTTGAAGCTCTGCCAGCAACTGGAAACAAAAACCAGATACATTTTTTTTTTTATATCACAAGTATGTATATTTTCTGTTAATTCTTCCCAGTTCAGTACCAATGTCCCTGCCTATGCTGGATGTTCCTGATTCCAGATTTTCTCTGGTTCCATTTTTCTAGATTTCCAGTTTTCTTTGAGAATGGAAATCTATAATCATCCTTTCCTGTGGGATGGGGAGGAGATACACTCTTTGAATTCATCCTTCAGCTTTTACTCTGCTCTGCACTCTGCTATTAGAAGTGCCTGATGCCTCCAGTTCTTATGTCTTTGAAGGGATTTGCACCATGAATCAATACTGTGGAATTCACCCACTGGAGCTTGTTTGGTATTCTCTGGTTTGCAGTCACTTATCACTCATCAGGTGACTTTTCAGTTTCCAAGTTCTGTTTCTTCTCCAGTATCTTTTATCCTCATGGGGTTTTCCTTTCCCCTTGTTAAGCTTTTAGTGTAATTTTCTTATGGATTCATGAAAAGCATTGATAAACTTAAACCTACAGTCTGCCATTTTTAACAGAAATTATGCCCCCTTTTAAAAAAATACAGTTGTCCCTCATTAAGTCACAAATTCTATATTTATTAATTTACTTACTCACTGAAATTTATTTGTAAATCCCAAATCAGTACTTACAGTGTTTTCATGGTCACTAGCAGATATAATGCAGAGTGGCGGAAAATCCTCTTTTCTCACAGAGACTATTTCATTCTTCTTTCTCACACTCAAGCTGCCTCCCTTCTTAGTGACTGCCATGGCTTGAAGATTCCATTTCTCTCTCCCAGCATCAGCATCACAGAATTCGAAGGCAAACTGTTTTCACTGCATCCCCCACATGTACCAGGCTCTATTCACAGAAGTGATTTACCTGTCTACCATTCTCACCAGTTTCACTCAGCACCCTAGACTTGCTGTGGGTTGTCCCCCAATGTGAATTTGCCAACAGTATACCCTTTGCTTAAAGTCACTAACCCTCCACTATCCCCATTTATACATTTCAACACATTTATTCCTCAGTAGTCCTGAAAGCATGACAGTTATCCACAAATTACAAGACATAGTATGGTGCTCTGTGAGTATGTGCTTATATAAATGTATATATGCTTAGAATCACTATGTAATGTGGAAGATAGCCCTGAATAGTGTGGACTCACTGAAGTTGCAGGTGATTCTGATCCCCACCAGGTTCTCTTCAGCTTCCTCTATTGCCTCTCCTTAATGTCTGTGCTTTTCTTACCAATTTTACAAATTGCTTAGCCATGTTTGAGAACTACCCAACTGTTTACTTTCCCAAATATTATTTTCAGTTTAATCTTTGCATTTTTCAGATGTTTAACCTTTCCCAGAATAAGAAAAATAAGCATATGCCTTTCTGTTTTCTTTCAGATCTAGAATCCATGTGTGAGACTAGGTTATTATCTCTAAAGAAGAGACATTTTAGTCAAGTAATATTTACCCATGAAGACCTACCCACTTTTTTTCAGCCGACATTTCTCATTCCACATCAAAAAACTATTAATGAAGAGAAATCCTGTGAATGTAAAATATGTGGAAAGGCCTTTAATCAAAACTCACATTTTATTCAACATCAAAGAATTCATTCAGCTGAAAAAAACTATGAATGTAAGGAGTGTGGGAAATCCTTTAGTCGTGGCTCACTTGTTACTCGACATCAGAGGATTCACACTGGTGAAAAACCCTATGAATGTAAAGAATGTGGCAAGGCTTTTAGTTGTAGTTCCTATTTTTCTCAACATCAGAGGATTCACACTGGTGAGAAACCCTATGCATGTAAGGAATGTGGAAAGACCTTTAATTATTGCTCAAACCTTAATGATCATCAGAGAATTCACACTGGTGAAAAGCCCTATGAATGTAAAGTATGTGGAAAAGCCTTTACTAAGAGTTCACAACTTTTTCCACACCTGAGAATTCATACCGGTATCAGAGGATTCACACTGGTGAGAAACCCTATGCATGTAAGGAATGTGGAAAGACCTTTAATTATTGCTCAAACCTTAATGATCATCAGAGAATTCACACTGGTGAAAAGCCCTATGAATGTAAAGTATGTGGAAAAGCCTTTACTAAGAGTTCACAACTTTTTCCACACCTGAGAATTCATACCGGTGAGAAACCTTATGAATGTAAGGAATGTGGGAAAGCCTTTACTCAACATTCAAGGCTTATTCAGCATCACAGAATGCACACTGGTGAGAAACCTTTTGAGTGTAAGGAATGTGGGAAGGCCTTTAGTAGTGCCTCAACACTTACTAACCATCACAGAATTCACACTGGCAAGAAACTCTATGAATGTAAAGAATGTGGAAAGGCCTTTATTCAGAGCTCAGAACTTATTCAACATCAGAGAATCCATACAGGTGAAAAACCATATGAATGTAATGAGTGTGGAAAGGCTTTTAATAAAGGCTCAAACCTTACTCGTCATCAAAGAATTCACACTGGTGAGAAACCTTATGACTGTAAAGAATGTGGAAAGACCTTTGGTAGTCGCTCTGACCTCATTCGCCATGAAGGAACTCATAATGGACAAGTGATAGTTCCTTTTGATAAATTTGATAGTAATATTTTTAAAACAAGTGATGAAAAAAAAAAAGGGAAAAAAACTGAAGGTTCTTCTGTGTAATAGTTTCCTAGGGTTGCTGTAATGAAGTACCAAGTACCACAAAGCAAGGTGGCTTAAAACAACAGAACTTATTCTCTCATAGTTTTGAGACTTGAAACCCCAAATCAAAGTTGTGGCAAGTTTGGTTCCTTCCAGGGACTCAAGAAGAATCTGTTCCACACCCATCTAGCTTCTTATAGCAGCAATTTTTGACATGCCTAGGCTTACAGAAGCATTGCTGCTATCTCTGCCTCCATCTTCACACTACGTTCTCTGTGTGTCTCTGCATCTGTTCTGTTATACAGACACAGGTCATATTGGATTAGGGCTCACCATAAGGACCTCATCTTTACTAGATTTTATCTGCAGAGGCCTTATTTCCAAGTACTATCACATTAACATACCAGGGGTTTGGACTTCCAACATAGTTCAACCCATTACACTGTTAACACTATTTTTCCTAATGTGTTTGTAATTTTATATATAACATTAATCAAATGTATTTAATAATGTGAATTAATAATTAATAATGTGAATTTAATAATTCAAGGTTAAATTAAATCCCCTTTTCCCTCAAAAAATTCTGTCCCCAAAATTCTATGTTTTAGGACCATCTTTTCTATTTCTGTGGTCTACATCATCCTACACTGTAAGTTGTGTTGCATAGGCTATCTTTGAATTCATGGTGGAATTATAAATTTGTATTTGAAGAAAGCTCTATTCTTTTTTCCTTTTGTTAAGTTAGTATTTTCTTGTTGTTAAAGCAGAGGGCACAAAGAAAGATTTATAAGCCTGTGAAACAGAAATGACTGCTTTCAAATTATCATAGTATATCATTGCAGGCTTTATTTCATGTAATCATGACACATGTTGTACATACGGTACATATTGTACCATAACCTGCTTTTATCACGCTACTGTTTAAGTACAGATGTTTATGTATTATTATTTTTAATGGTGTCATAATCTTTTCTGTGGCTGACTTTCATTTTGCTAAATAACTACTGATAAATATTTTGGTACCTGTTTAAACTTTTGCAGTTACAGAAGTTGCCTTCTAAATGCAACTTTAGTACTTTTTTTTATTTGAAATTTCAAAACATTTAATTTCAATGTTGAAATAACTAATGAATATTTTCTCCCTGTAAAAAATTGCCAATAATCCCGAATTCCCTCATAATCACTATTATGAATTTATTTTTATCCGTTGAAACCTTTTTTAAAAAGTTTTTTACATGCATGTGCACATACAACCAAATATGTAAACAGTTTAGAAAAAGTATTGCTTTATACTTTTTTGTGTGTAATTACTAATGATCGTTATGTTGGATTGTTGTAAGGATTTAACTCATTTCAGTTAAGTGAAAAATGGGAGTCTTACTAACATACAGTAAGAATGTAGCTGGTAGTTATCCAAAATTAACATTAATATTTTCAACATTATTATTTATGGGAAGGACCTTTGCCATGTTTCATCATAATTTATATCAAAGGATTTATAATGAAAAAAGGACCTATGGCTTTAATGTTTGCAAAAAAGCATCTTAGCAACACCTACTCCTTATTCAACATAAAGTATAAAAAGAAAAAACACTAAGAAAACTCAGAGACAAAGACTGGGTGAATAAGCCTGCATTAACACCTTGTACGTCATGCTACACAATTATCTCATACCCAGCAAAAAACTTATTTATCAAGAATAGTTGAAAACCTATTTTTCAAAAAAGAAAGACATGGAATATTAAGTTAATAATCACTTCCTTCTCAGAAAACCTATAGATTATATTCTTTTCCAGAATGGGAAAAAATTAAAATATGATCGACAACAATATCTAAATATTGACAATGCTCCTCCAAATGTTGGGGCTTCTCTGGTGGCTCAGTGGTAAAGAATCCACCTGTCAAGCAGGAGACATGGATTTAATCCCTGGGTTGGGAAGATTCCCTGGAGAAGGAAATGGCAACCCACTCCAGTATTCTTGCCTGGGAAATCCTATGGACACAAGAGCCTGGCTGGCTACAGTCCGTGAGGTAGCAAAGAGCAGACACAACCGAGTAACTAAGCACACACATACAAGCACATTATGTAGGAAAACTTTGGAGGGTTGGCAGGCAACTAGATCTGTATTTAGATTAGAATGTATAGACCGGGACTTCCCTGGTGGTCCAGTGGTTGAGAGTCCACTTGCCAGTGCAGGGGAAAAGGGTTTTATCTTTGGCCCAGAGTCGGACATGACTGAAGCGACTTAGCAGCAGCAGGAAGATTTCACATGCTGCAAGGCAATTAAGCCAGTGCACCACAGCTAGTGAAGCCTGTGCACCCTAGAGCCTGTGCTCTGAAACAAGAGAAGCCACTGGAATGAGAAGCCTAAGCATGGCAACTAGAGTAGCCCCTGCTCCCTGTAATTAGAGAAAGACCCCTGCAGCAACGAAGACCCAGCGCAGCCATGTGCCCTGCTTGTGTGCTTAGTCACTCAGTCGTGTCCGATACTTTGCGACCCCGTGGACTGTAGCCCACCAGGCTCCTCTGTCTATGAGGATTCTCCAGGCAAGAATACCGGAGTGGGTTTCCATGCCCTCCTCCAGGGGATCTTCCCAACCCAGGGATCGAGCCTAGGTCTTCTGCATTGCAGGCAGATTCTTTACTGTATGAGCCACCAGGGAAGCCCAGTGCAGCCATATATAAATTTAAAAAAAAAATTAATGTATTGGCTTGCTGATAATATCAGGAAATCACTAATAAATGAACTAAATATATAAGACAAAATGTCAGAATAATAAAAGCAAACTAAATTCAAACATAGAAGAAAAGACTTCCCTGGTGGTCCAGTGGTTGCCATGCCAATCTTCCAATGCAGGGGATGAAGGTTTGATCCTTGGTTGGGGGACTAAGATCCCACATACCTCTTGGTGAGGAAAAAATAAGAGATTGTCAAGAGAATGAGAAGACCATAGGATGGTATAAAATGTCTACAAATCATAAATCTGATAAGAGATTAATATCTAGAATATATAAAGAATTCCAAAAGCAATATAAAAAACAGGGTCTTCCCTGGTGGTTCAGTGGTAAAGAATCCGACTGCAAATGCATGAGATACAGGTTAGATCCCTAAGCCAGGAGAATCCCACATGCCTTGAAGCAGCTAAGCCTGTGTACCACAACTATTGAGCCTGTGCTCTAGATCATGGGAGCTACAACTACTGAGGCCTGCTCCTTAGAGCCTGTGCTTCGCAACAAGAGAAGCCACTGTGATGAGAGACCCAAACAATGAAACTAGAGAGTAACCCCAACGCTGCAACTAGAAAAAAGCCCAAGCAGCAACAAAGACCCAGAACAGCCAAAAGTTAATTTTTAAAAAACCTGATTAAAAATGGGCAAAGGTCATGAATAGACATTTGTCCAAAGATAGTATACAGATGGCCAATGAACACAAGAAAAGATGCTCAATATAACCAATCATTCAGTTCAGTTCAGTTCAGTCGCTCAGTCGCGTCCGACTCTGCGACCCCACGGACTGCAGCACACCAGGCTTCCCTGTCCATCACCAACCCCTGGAGTTCACTCAAACTCATGTCCATCAAGTAGGTGATGCCATCCAACCATCTCATCCTCTGTCGTCCCCTTCTCCTCCTGCCTTCAATCTTTCCCAGCATCAGGGTCTTTTAAATGAGTCAGTTCTTTGCATCAGGTGGCCAAAGTATTGGAGTTTCAGCTTCAGCATCAGTCCTTCCAATGAATACTCAGGACTGATTTCTTTTAGGATGGACTGGTTGGATCTCCTTGCAGTCCAAGGGACTCTCAAGAGTCTTCTCCAACACCACAGTTCAGAAACATCAATTCTTTGGCGCTCAGCTTTCTTTATAGTCCAACTCTCACATCCATACATGACTACTGGAAAAACCATAGCTTTGGCTAGATAATTTGATTGCAAAGTAATGTCTCTGCTTTTTAATATGCTGTCTAGGTTGGTCATAACTTTTCTTCCAAGGAGCAAATGTCTTTTAATTTCATGGCTACACCATCTGCAGTGATTTTGGAGCCCCAAAAAATAAAGTCTGCCACTGTTTCCACTGTTTCCCCATCTACTTGCCATGAAGTGATGGGACCAGATGCCATGATCTTCGTTTTCTGAATGTTGAGTTTTAAGTCAACTTTTTCACTCTCCACTGTCATCAAGAGGCTCTTTAGTTCTTCTTCACTTTCTGCCATAAGGGTGGTGTCATCTTCATATCTGAGGTTATTGATATTTCTCCCAGCAAGCTTGATTCCAGCTTGTGCTTCAGCCCAGCGTTTCTCATGATGTACTCTGCATGTAAGTTAAATAAGCAGGGTGACAATATACAGCCTTGACGTACTCCTTTTCCTATTTGGAACCAGTCTGTTGTTCCATGTCCAGTTCTAACTGTTGCTTCCTGACCTGCATACAGATTTCTCAAGAGGCAGGTCAGGTGGTCTGGCATTCCCATCTCTTTAAGAAGTTTCCACCGTTTGATGTGATCCACATAGTCAAAGGCTTTGGCATAGTCAATAAGGCAGAAGTAGATGTTTTTCTGGTACTCTCTTGCTTTGGCATTGCTTGCTATCCCCAATACCAAGAACAGTGCCTGGTTCATGGTAAGCACTCTGCATGCATTTGTGATAAATGGATATATTACTTCTATTTAGAGTTCAAGACCTCTTAGGAAGGGACTTCCCTGGCAATCCAGTGGTTAAGACTTTGAGCTTCTACTGCGGGGGGCTGTTTGATTCCTGGTTGGGGACCTAAGATCCCACATGTCCTGTGGTGCAGCCAAGAAAAAATAATTTTTTTTTAAAGTCCCATCAAGCGTATCCAGAATACATGGCTCCCTCAGCCTTGTTCCAGCACAGTCGCCTTCCTGACTCTTTTCTACTTTCAAACTTATTTCGCTGGTGAGGTGGGTAGGTTCTAAGCTGCCTGCAGTGACCACTACCTCCGGAAAAGTCTGGAAGGAGGAATTCCCCTTGTTAGGCAAGCGTATACTCCTTGGTTCTGTCTTGTGATATGGAGTGGTGGACATTAAAGCCCTCAGCGTGTCACAGCTCTCGGGTCTTGGACAGACTGTGTTATAGCTCTCAGGTCTCAAACGGACTGTGTTATAGCTCTTAGACAAATCAGTGTTACAGCTCCGTGTTACAGCTCTATTTTATTTAGATAACAGCAGGAAAATCCATCCTTGAGGCGTGAAGGCATGTCAACCCAAAGACGCAAAGAGACGAGCGCCCCAGCGTGCGGGAGAGAGAAAGAGGGAGCGCACTTTGGCTCCTCTTTTTATATGTTTTTTCCTCCCGCCCTGGGCCTGCCCTATGTAAATTGGGTTAGCCAGGAGTGTTGTTTGTTCTACCTGAAGTCCTCACTCCGGTCCTCGGACCTTCTTTTGACCGTCCTTTGTTCTATTTTCGCGGGCTTTTTCCTTCCTTGTCCTTTAGCCACCACCATTTTGGACTCCTGTTTTCTGTTCTAACTACCTAACACCCTTATGTAATTTCCTTCTCTTGAATGTGACTGGGAACTGTGACTTGCATCAAACCAATAAAACAACAGCAAAGGATGTCACATGCATGATAATAAAGTGTAACTTCTGTATTGGTGAGCGTGTGCTAAGTCGCTTCAGTCGTGTCCAACTCTTTGCAACCCCATGGATTGTAGCCCACCAGGCTCCTCTGTCCATGGGGATTCTCCAGGCAAGAATACTGGAGTTGCCATGCCTTCCTCCCGACCCAGGGATTGAACTTCCTTCCGACCTAGGGATCCTCCCAACCCAGGGATTGAACCCTGATAGTGAGAGGGTAACAGCAGGAAGGCCAGGGGTCTCCAAATGAAGGAAATAGGTTGCAAGTGTCAGACATTTTTTATCTCTCTCTTAAGCAGCAGGAGGAAACAAACTAGTGATATATATATATATATCACTTATATATATCTTAAAATATATATATTTTAAGAGACACCTCCTTTTAAATTTGTATAGAGAAGGAAAAATATGTGTATATATATATCATTATATATATACACATATTTTTTATATATATCACTATATATATATATATATATACATATTTTTTTCCCTTCTCTATACAAATTTAAAAGGAGGTGTCTCTTAAAATACCATGTTGCCATAATGACACCTGGTTCCACCTGAAGTTAACTATTCCCAAACCTTGAGTTAATCAATGCATTTTTCTTAAGGAAATGTTTGTCTTAAGCTATGTTAATATACTATGCATTTACCCCAGACTCTGTCTTCAAGTCGGTTCAGCCTAAAGACTCAGAACCGACTTGACAAACCAGTATGTTATACTCAGGCATTGTTCCCCTAATCTATGTAAACGAAATTATTTGTATGGTAATCTTTCTACAAGATTCAAGTCAATCGTTTTATGGCCTGGGATCACTCATCTGGTGCCAAGATTATCCCAAAATACATTTTATGGATAAGGGGCCTGGTGCCATTCTGAGTTTTAAGACATTCTTTTCTTTCATTAACAGACTGCTTGTGACTATATAACATCCAGCTAAAAACTAGCAGGGGGGTATTCTTTCTACCCCCTTCTGGTGTCTATGTCAGAAGCTTTCTCTATCTCCTTTATACTTTAATAAAACTTTATTACACAAAAGCTCTAAGCGATCAAGCCTCGTCTCTGGCCCCGGATTGAATTCTTCTCCTCCGGAGGCTAAGAATCCCGGCATCTTTTCGTGGTTCAGCAACAACCTTTCAATAATTCAGTTGGTAAAGAATCCACTTGCAACGCAGGAGNCTCCTTTATACTTTAATAAAACTTTATTACACAAAAGCTCTAAGCGATCAAGCCTCGTCTCTGGCCCCGGATTGAATTCTTCTCCTCCGGAGGCTAAGAA
The DNA here is from genome assembly GCA_006410635.1 of Cephalophus harveyi. Classification (NCBI taxonomy): domain Eukaryota; kingdom Metazoa; phylum Chordata; class Mammalia; order Artiodactyla; family Bovidae; genus Cephalophus; species Cephalophus harveyi. The sequence goes on from SJYT01057433.1 coordinate 249,724, forward strand.
TCCCGGCATCTTTTCGTGGTTCAGCAACAACCTTTCAATAATTCAGTTGGTAAAGAATCCACTTGCAACGCAGGAGACCCCAGTTCCATTCCTGGGTCAGGAAGATCCACTAGAGAAGGGATAGACTACCCTACCCACACCAGTATTCTTAGGCTTCTCTTGTGGCTCAACTGGTAAGGAATCCACCTGCAATGCGGGAGACCTGGGTTCGATCCCTGGATTGGGATGATCCGCTGGAGAAGGGAAAGGCTACCCACTCCAGTATTCTGGCATAGAGAATTCCTTGGACGTCTATGGGGTGCACCGAGCAACTTTGACTTTGACTTCTGCATTGCAGGCAGATTCTTTACCACTAGCGCCACCTGGTGTCTGTATTGGTAGCTGATTCCTTATTTGAAGCAAGCTGCTCTGTTGTGAGCTGTACATTGGGAGAGATCCACGTGGCAGGAAATAGTGGGTAGACTTTGGCCCACAACCAGCACAAAATGGAGGTCCTCAGTCCAGCAGTTCACATGGAATTGAATTCTGCCAACAACTATGTGATCCTGGAAGCAACTTCTTCCCTAGTTGAGGATTGTGTGGTCAACACCTTGACTGCAGTTTTGTGAGATCTGAACTCAAGGACCCAGCTGAGTTGTGTATGTATTGCAGGAAGGGGGACCCTTTCTAGGGCCCAAAACTGGGCTCTTATCTAACACTCAGAAATGAATTGTCTGAGGAGACATGTAGGCTGGCAAACCAAGAGATTTTATTGGGAATGGGCACCCAGGCAGAGAGCAGTAGGGTAAGGGAACACAGAACTGCTCTGCCATGTGGCTCACAGTCTCAGGTTTTATGGTGGTGGGATAGTTCCCGGGTTGTCTTTAGCCAATCATTCTGACTCAGAGTCCTTCCTGGAGGTGCACACCTTGTTCAGCCAAGATGGATATCAGTGAGAAGGATTCTGGGAAGTGGTTGGACATGTGGTATCTCCTTTTGACCTTCCCCAAATTCTTCCCATTGGTGGTGGCTTATTAGTTCCGTGTTCCTTACCAGGACCTCCTGTCGTAAAACAACTCAAGCAAATGGTTACCATGGTGCCTGGCCAAGGTGGGCAGTTTCAGTCAGTGTGTGCTTCCCCTAATATATGGACTCACAGAAGCTGTGAGAAAACAAATGTGGGTTGACTTAAGCTACTAAATTTGTGATAATTTGTTAGGTAGCACTAGATAACTAAAATACTTAGGTGTGTTTGTTGTCTAGAGACTAGGGTTAACAAATGTTATAATTGTTTCTCATTATTATCTGTACTGTGAAGAAGGTGCTTTGTATCAGAGCTAATGATTAGGAGTGTGATCCATATCAGAGGTCCACCCTTGTCTGACCATCAGAATTACTGAAGATGCTCAAAGCCTCTGTCAGAGCTAATCAAACATAATCTCTGGGGCTAAAGTGTGCACACGTGCTGAGTTACTTCCAGTTGTGTCCAACTCCAGCTGTGTGTGACCCTATATGGACTGTAGCCTGCCAGGCTCCTCTGTCCATGGGATTCTCTAGGCAAGAATACTGGAGTGGGTTGCCAAGCCCTCCTCAGGGCTAATGTGTAATTTTTTTTTTTTTTTTAATTATTGAACTTCTCTGGTGGCCTAGTGGTTAAGAATCTCCCTGCCAATGGAGGGGACATGTGTTCTATCTTTGGTCCAGGAGGACCCCACATGGCTCAGAGCAACTGAGACTGTGCGCCACAATTACTGAGTCTGTGCTCTAGAGCCTGTGCTCTGCAACGAGAGAAGCCACTGCAATGAGAAGCCCTCACACCACAACTAGAAGGTAGTCCCCGCTTGCTGCAACTAGAGAAAGCCCGTGCACAGCGATGAAGACCCAGCATAGCTGAAAATAAATAAAATAAAAAACAATAAAAACAAATTACCCGCAAAGTATCTTGCCCTAGATATTAACTACAAAGGCAGAAATAGTAGCTTTAGAGTAGAGAAATCTGACAGTGAGCACCCTGACCAAGGTTAACATCGCCAGTAAGATTTATCACCATCATGTGCCCGCTGATATGATGAATGGAAGATGCATCTCTTCTGTAATATTAATGCATAACCCACTGAATCAAACCCAAATGGAGGGATAGTCTACAAGATAACTGGCCAGTATTGTTCAAAAGTGTCTAAGTCATGAAAAACAAAAGACTGAGGAACTATCATAGACTGGAGGAAACTTAAGAGAAATAACAGGCAATGTGGGATCTGGACTGGATCTTGGACTAGACAAAGAACATCACTGGGAAGGGCTTATAACGGTATATCAATGTTAATTTCCTGGTTTTGATCATTGTATTATGATTATATAAAGTATTAACATTAGGGGAAGCTGAGTGAAGACTATTTGGGAACTATTTTGCAATTTTTTTGAAAGTCAAATTATTTCAAAATAAAATAAAAAAAATCTCTCTACTTGAGGGATTTCTGTTTTTTTTTTTTTACTTGAGGGATTTCTTTCCTTTGCTTTTTAGATCTACATGTTTTCTTTACTCTGGTGATATCCCAAAGACTGGATTAGGGAAAGATAATAGACCAGGCCAGGGTGCCATCTTGTCAGAAAATGAAAACATTTCCCAGGCTTCATGTATTTCAAAACACTTCTTTCCCCTTTATTTTGTTTTCCAAATTACAAAAGTTAATGTTTGTAACAAGTCAAACCTTTAATACAAAGGTATATAAATTAACTATTTCTGTTCCCCACCAGGGTAATCAATGTTAATTAACACCTTGTTTTATATCCCTCCACACTTTTCTTTGTTCATATAAACACATGCATGCATATATACACATATAGGTATTTTAATTTTAAAAAATAGATTCATATACATTATTCTGAAATTTTCTTTTTTAAACTTAACAATATACCACAAATATCTCCACAAATGAAAGTTCTACTAACCCTTCAAATTCCTTAATCATATATTGGACATATCATATGTGGTTCAGATATTTACATATTTTTTCTTCTGGGCTTTTTCCCCTTAAATCTCCCATTAACCATCTACATCACCTACTTCCCCCCAACCCAATGCATACTCTTCTATACTTTTCTCCATGCATATGAAATCTTACACAAACATATGATACATGTTTATCACTCATAGACACCTAGAAGCATTTTGTAACTGATTTACAAAAACAGAGTCATGTTTTACACACTTATTTTTATCTTGCTTTTTTCACTCAAGAACACATTGTGGAATTTCATTCAAGTTCACTAGCATAGTTTTAACCTGTCCACCTTAATGGCTATATATACATCCTATGGAGTGGACATACTATAGCTCCTCCCCTCTTCTAATATCCCTATCTCCTTCCCTCTTCCAATTTCCAGTATTTATTTTTATTTCAGTGTTTTTTGCCACGAGGAACAGCATCACAATAAATGTAGATGTCCTTAATGTATTGGGGTTTTATTTCTAAGAAAAGATCCCCTAAAGGGAGTACTTTCACTGTTTCAGTTATAATAGATGTCAGATTGCTTCTCAAAAGAGCTGTAAGAATTTATGTTTGTACCAGCAGTAGCTAAGTTCATTCTTTGTTTCTGACAGCAAAAAGCATTCCTGCTCTTTCTTGCCAGCCTGATTGTATACCGTTATTTCATAACTTTAATCTGCAATCCCCAGCAATTACTAAGGCTAAATATTTTTTGATAAGCCCATCAGTCACTTGAATTTGCTCTTCTCTCAACTATATTCTTTGCCATGTTTTGTTACTGGGCTATTTTTTCTTGCAATACGACGAGCACTTTTTCTCTAACTGACTGCAAATATTCCCCCCCCCCCCAAGTCATTGTTTATTGGCTGTTGATGGCATCTTTTGCTGTACAAAAGACTGAGCTTTTCATGTAGTCAAATATTCATTTAACAGTTTTTGAGTGGCCTGTATTGGTAAAGTTAATCTCCCCCAGTTTCTAGATTGTACATGTAGTCTCCTTTTATTTCAAGAATTTTATTGTTATTTAAAAATTTTAAATCTTAAGTTCATCTGAAGTTTTTTTCATATGGTTTGTGCTGTTAGTTCAACTTTACTTTCTTCCTGATTAAAAGCCAGTTGTGCCAGAATTTTTTTTTAGATAAACAGTTCCTTTCCCCTATGGTTTGAAATTGTACGCTTTCCATAAGTGATAAAACTCATAAACACTGCAGTCTATTCAGTATTTACTATTCTGTTACATTGATGTATTTATCAGTTCTTTTGCCAATACTACATTAACTTGCTTAGAATGACTTCATCTTATGACATTGGCATGAAAATTTCTCTTTTATACTTGTCTAGATTCTCAGGCATTTATTTTTCCATATGGAATTTAAGATCATTTCACATAAGTTTTTTTAAAAATGGGAGTTCCTTGCTGGTTTAATGGTAAGGATTCAGTGCTTTCACTGCCATGGCTGGAATTCAATTCCTGGTCAGAGAACTGAAATCCCATAAGCTGCAAGGGGGAAAAGAAAAATCAGTGGGACTTAATGTAATTCCAAAAGAAGTGCATGCAAATTTTAAGATGTTTATGGAGAAAATCTCTTGATTTCTATACACTGTCTTCTTAGAAAATTACCTTTTTAACTCAAAAAAATCTTAAGTCTCTCCATATATTGATATACAATCCCATCACCAGCAAAAGGGAACAGTTTTACCTTTTTTTTAAACCTTATTCATAACAATTATTCAATTTTCTTTCTTATCACCTTCACTGGAACTTCCAAGATAATCTTTAGTAAAAACAGATGACAGTGGACATCTATTAAACTATTAAATTCTTGATTTTAAAAAATGGTTTCAAAATAAAGAAATAAATAAAAAATGGTTTCAGCATAACATATACTATAGGGTTAAACTCTAGGTAGTTATCATCGCTTATAATTTAATTTGTATTTTATTAGATTAGAAATGCTTATAAATTTCATTAAATGCCTTATCAGCAACTGTTGATAGCATCTTCTCTCCTAAGTTAATTTTATTGATATGTTTCCTATTACTATTGTATTGGCTCTTCATATCATGATGACTTTTCCTTGGTCATTATAATACATTGCTGTTTAGGTATACTGGTAAATTCTGTTTTCTATTATTCTCATTATAGTTTTTGTTCCTATATTCATGAGTAAGAATGGTCTGGAGTTTCCTGTTTTCCAACTACCTTTATTTGGTTTTGGTGTTGAAACTTGTTCTGGTTTCATAAAATAAATTGGAGAGCATAGTCTATAGGATGAAATATTTTAACTAACACTGGAATTACTCTTTCTTTAAAAGTTAGATAGAACGAATCATGAAATCATCTAGGCCTGGAGCATTTTTCAATCATGAACCTTTCACTTTTCCAAATTCTCCAATGGTAATTGTTCAATCAAGTTTTCTACTATGTACTGCAATTTTCATAGCTTGCATTTTGCTAGAATAGCATCTATTTCCTGTTTCAAAAATATGTTGATCTACAGTTGCATGAAATACTTTATCATTCTTTTTTTTTTTTTCTTGCCATGCCTCCCAATTTGTGGGATCTTAGTTCCTTGACCAGGGATTGAACCTGGGCCCCTGGCAGTGAAAGGGTGGAGGCCTAACCACTGGCCCACTGGGGAATTCCCCTTATCATTCTTTTAAATACATCTCTATCTTTGATTATATTTTCTCTTTCATTCTGGATTAGGCATTCTTACAGGGAGACAAATCTTGAACAATGTGACCATCTGTTTTCTTATATAAATGACATGGCAGCTCAAAGAGATGGACTTGAATTGGAATGATGAAAAAAGTTGGATATCAGTGTCCAGGACACTAGCAGGGAAATTTATAGGGAAGGAAAAAAATCAATGTTGCTGAATTAATTTGGAGGGAAAAACAAGAAAGGAATTCTCCTTCATTGGTCTGTGCATGAAATATTTCTCAATTATAAGACTCATAAAAAGTGACTCTCCTAATAATTTGCTGCAAGGTATTTTAAGCAAGACTAAGAAAACAGGAATAGTGCACAATATATCAGGGCCACACTACTTTCTGTGCACATGTGCTAAGTTGCTTTAGTCATATCCGACTGTGCAACCCTAGGGACTGTAGCCTGCCAGGTTCCTCTGTCCAAATCCAGGCAAGAATACTGGAGTGAGTTGCTGTGCACTCCTCCAGGGGATCTTCCAGACCCAGGAATCAGACCCTCGCCTCTTACATCCCCTGCACTGGCAGGCAGATTCTTTACCACTAGTGCCAACACTACTTTCTATTAAGTAATGAATATGCTGAGTCATCATTTTGTTCACTGAATGTTAAGTTGTAAAACTATTCCTTAGCTTTGTCTTTAACATTAAAAAAGGCAAAACAAATAATGTTTACTTATTTAATAATATATTTACATACTAAAATAATAAAGGCAAAATAGTGCCTTTTTAAAGTTAAAAACATTTAATAAAGTTTTTGACTAACAAAAGATATTAAAAACATTATTATTCAGAAAACGGACCAACAACAAATATTATGGCTATTTACATGTATTACAAAAAGACAGAGAAAATATACTGGTTTAATATGTTAAAGCTTTTTAAAAAAATAGTTGGTCATGCTATTATTATTATTGTTGCTGCTTGTATTGTTAAAGGGTTTCTCAGGTGGCTCAGTGGTAAAGAATAACCCTGCCAATGCAGGAGATGTGCATTCCATCTCTGGATTGGGAAGATCTCCTGGAGGAAGAAATGGCAACCCACTCCAGTATTCTTGCATGGAAAATTCCACGGATAGAGGAGTCTTGTGGGCTACAGTCCATGGAGTCACAAAGAGTTGGACCGAGGTCGCACAGAGTCGGACACAACTGAAGCGACTTAGCAGCAGCAGAGCACGCACACGTGTATGTAAAGACACCAAAAGACAAAGGTGATATTTAGAGTGAAAAAGTTTGGTGAATGGCATTCTAAATATGTGCTTGATATTCAACTTAAATTCACATTTATAATTCTAAAATATAAATAATGCTTATTATGTGGGTCATTATGAGACATACCATCATATACTTTTAATTTTCTTAACATATATTTTGTGTTCTGTAATCATTCCATTTAATATATTTTAAACTTTCATAAGCCAAGTGATCATATTTATGTTTTAAATATAGAGTATTTTCTATAATCTTTTGTATAAAATTTTCTATCACAATTGGAATATGACTTGCCTTATGATGAAACACCTGGTCAAAATTCATTAAATATGAGATTTTTCCTAAGGATGAATTCCTCCACATATAATGAAATAGGATATCTTGCTCAAGGCTTTCCTACTATTTTTAGGTCATTCCTATAAGCATTCTTCCTAGCATGAATTTTCTGATGTCTACTGAGGTTTGGCTTCTGATAGAATGCTTTGCCACATTCATTGCATCCATAGGGTTTTTCTCCTGTATGAGTTCTCCAATGTTTATTGAGGCATGACTTTTGACTGAAAGATTTTCCACATTCTCTACAACGATAGGGTCTTTCTCCTGTGTGTATTTTTTGATGTACATTGAGGTATGACTTCTCACCAAATGACTTCCCACATTCATTGCACACAAAAGGTCTCTCTCCTGTATGTGTCCTCTGATGTTCTCTGCGGTGTGACTTCTGGGTGAAGGCTTTTCCACAAAAAAAACATTCAAAGGGTCTAATACCAGTGTGTATTCTCTGGTGCTTAATGAGGGTTGACTTATGTGAAAAGGCTTTTCCACAGTCAGTGCATCCATATGGCTTCTCCCCAGTGTGACTTCTTTGATGCCTAATGAATTCAGATTTGTAGCAGAAGGCTTTTCCACATTCAGTACAGACGTGGGGTTTCTCTGTAGGTGGAATCCTCTTACGCTTGTACACAAGAGAATTGGTTGCTGGGGGTTTATACATAAGTGCTGGGCTATGCCTGAAAGCTTTTTCACAGTGACTGCATTCCCAGAATTTTTCTTCATTTTGTCTTCTATCATGCTTTGTGTGTTGTAACAGTTTTCCATATCTTTCCACATCTTGCTTTTTTGAGTAGTTTTTCTTAAAACCATTTAAGTCTAAATTATTGTTCACACTCTTTCCACAAGAGTCCCAGTTACTGGAGCTTTGAATTGAAGGAAAAAGGGGAGTGCTCAGATGTGATATTTTCCCACACTTATTACATTCATGGCTTCTTTCCGTGGGGAACGTTTTCTGGCTGATGAATGGACCTTGCCTCAAAAGCGTGTCTTGCCGCCTTTTCCTGTGGATGTTAACCTGCCAAATGTTTTCTGGAGAAAATATAGGAAATTTTTCCTTATTAATCTGTGATTATGTTCTGGAATAAAACTATTTGGGAAATGCCCTAAAAATTTTAAGGGTGCACAGTATATGAATAGAGGGCATGGATCATAACTAAAGGCACCAATGCAGGGAAGTGTCATATAAGAATAGAAGATTCAGAACTGGCACAAATGGAATGGACCATGTCATAGAAGATAGGAATAATTTTAAAGAAGAGAGGATATTATAGAGCAGTAGTTGGCAAACATGTTCTTAAAGAATCAGAGAGTAAATATTTTAGGCTTTTTGGGCCATATGGTCTTGGTCACAATTACTTAACTTTTCCACTGTATGGCAAGAACACAGACAGTATGTAAACATAAGGGCGTACCTGTGTTCCAATAAAAACTTTATTCACAAAATTTGGTGGCTAACCTATAGGCTGAAGTTTGCTGATCCCTGTTACAGAGGAAAGAGGTTTAAATGTCATATAGCACTTTGTTACCAGTGCATGGTTCTCAATGGTCAGCATCAGCCTCACCTGGGAACTCATATCATGACAGATATGCAGAATCTTGGGCCCCACCCCTATACCTACAGAATCAGATTCTGCATTTTAACAAATTGCCAGTGCTTATCATATTACGATTTGACAAGCACTGATACAGCAGTCAGAGAGCTTATCATACTGAGCTAGTTAGACATAATATAAATGGCCAGGGCTCTAAGATGAATTAGATAAAAGAAGGAATTAACCAAACTAACTAGAGTTTAAAGCAGGAGTTCTTAACTTGGTATACAGAAATCTGGGGAGCTGTGAACTTGGATAGGGGAAAAAATTACAGCTTTATTTTCACTAAGTTCTAACTACAATTGAGCATTTCCTTTGATTATGAATGTGAACACCAAAACACACTAGTATTAGCTCCTGTAACTTTGTGAATAAGGTATTTTCATGTCACATTATAGCTGTGAAAGATTTCTCAAAATGTGTTTACAATCATCTCTATTTTGAGGTCATGACAATTACTTGACCTGTTAGATCTCACTATTTATTAATAAGGAAGCATATCTACTATTATCCACTAATATCATTAATATTTTGACATTGCATTTTCCAACTTTATTTCAGTTAATTACTGTATTTTAGTAATTTGTTTTTCATGTAATCCTAAGGATTTTTTTTTTTACATACATAAAAAAGGAATCTATTAGGCTTCACCAGAATGCTTAAGAGCTCTATGGCACAAAAATGATTAAGAATTTCTGACTTAAAGACATTCAGGCATGAGATAATTTGGGTTCAATTTTAGGAGAAGTCAGTGGAAAATGAAAAGTAGAAAGATTTAAAGTCATTTTTCAAAGGAAAAAAAAACAGAAGTAGCACATATGCATAGAACAATTAGAGAGAAGTCTCAAAATGAGTTCATGGTAGCAAAACACTGGAATGAGAAGTAAGCTGAGGTAGGTATATATGTGCACTTGTGTGCATGTCGGGTGGAGGGGAGGTAGCAAGTAGAAAAGAGGATGACTTCAGTTTTTGTCCCCAAAAAACAGGGATGAGTGGCTACAACTGTGGAGATGATCCACAGACTGGTAAAATGGTGGGCAGGGGAGCCTAGGTGGTACAAGGGGGATAAAAGTTGGTAAAATGGTAAAGAGGCTAGTTGTGAGGATCTTATGGTTTCAGAATGGATGAACTCTTTAAGGGAGTTACACCACTGAGAAGAGAATCACGTCTAGAAGACAGAAAATATAGCATTCCCTTGGAAGCAAAAGGCTAGGTTGCAACCAGGGTATTAATATGAGAGGATATAGAGCACTTAGAAAGGAGGGCTGACTGGATAACTTTTTTACAATTATATAAAATTTTTGAAAGATGGGAAAGAAAAAGTTGATAGCCAGGTTACAATGGTTTCAGGAAGGTTGATGAGCAATTTCATGAAGCAAAATATACCTCACAGGGCACCAGAGTGTGATGGTTAAGAATATTGGTTCTAGGGATTTCCCCAGCAGTCCAGTGGTTAAGACTGCAAGCTTCCACTGCAGTGGGTACAGGTTCAATCCCTGGTCAGGGAACAAAGATCCTACGTGTCATGTGGCATGACCAAAAAAAAAAAAGAATGCTAGTTCTAGAGCCTGACCACCTGAATTCAAATCCTCATTTGGTCCCTTACTTTGTTATATGTTCTTAGACAAGTTTCTTAACTTTTCTGTGATGCTTCCTCATTTGTAAATGGGATTATAAAGGCTAGTAACAAACACCTCACAAGTGTTTTAAGGGTTGAATGAGTTGATATATGTTAAGGATTGAGAAAAGACCTGACACAAAGTGAGCACACACTGAGTGTTGGCCAGGAATTCTAATGCTGTTTCGGTCACTACTACAACCAGTGGAAAGCTGGATAGTGATAATCCTAAAGACATTATTTTAGGGAGAAACATGAAAATGACTCGAATGTTTGAAGGTTTTATATAATATTTAATTCAACTATGTGATTACAACACTAAGTATAAATGGTATAAAGTGATCTGGAAACAGATGGCACTGGCTCTTCATGCTAAAGTCATGACTTTGTTGAAGAAGCAGAAATCCAGAGGCATCCTAAAGGGTAGGCTACCAACACTCAGAGTACCAGGGATTATTGTTGAGAAATTTTATAGAGCTGATGGGAAAGGGGCAGTTATTCTGAATATTAAATAGAAGGGGTTAAGACAGGCTATCCTCAGCCTCCTTCACTACCCAACTGTTCCTGGTCACTTCCTGGAATCCACTGCTTCCTCCTCTGTGACTTAAGGAAATTAAGGGACTCAGGGATAACTTAAGGGATTCAGAAAGGATGGGAAGTGAGACTGAGTATGGCAGGCAGGTCTGGGGCCTTTTACCCCAAAACCGTTAGAGTAGAGGTTAAAAAGGGACCAGCAAGAACAGACGACTCACAGAAGCTTATTTGCAAGAATCCCTATATGTGAAAGAGAAATGTACTGATAACCTTGAGAGAGAGAGATCAAGGATTCTGGAGAAAGGGAAATGGAGCAACCACATGGAGTGGGATGCATGGAGCCTGAGGGGTCACCAAGAAGGCTAAATAAAGCTCTCAGAGAAATATCTCCAGCTGCTTGAAAGCTCTAAGGCTTTGAAGAGCTGGATACCGAACAAAATTCTAAAGCTGCCAGCCTCCCATAATACGTCTTTTGCTGGATTGATCATACTTACCCCGACAGTGGCAGCCTGAGCATGCTGCCTCACAAATCCAGGGTGCTTCTTCCTGCTCCAGCCGGAGGATCACGTATGGTTTGGTGCCTTCATAACCTGTTCCAGAGAAATGATCCAGGCCTTGGGCTGAGCTCCGTGATCTTCAGGGCCATTCAGGCAACATTAAAGGCTGCACAACAGACATTGTACTTGGGAGGAGACTATACACACACTTTATCTGGAACTCAAAAGGAACTAGTCATCCAGGACCATTGAAACTCAAGCCACACTTGCTGAGGCAACACAGTATAAGGGTTAGGAAAGCAAACTGTGCAGCCAGACTGATGGTATTCAAATCCCACTTTGGCTCTGCTATGTACTAGGTGGGTGACACTGGGCAAGTGACTTAACCTGTTTGCCTCAGTTCCCAAATGTGTAAAAGAGTGGTACTAACAGTACCTACCTTGTAAAGCACTTATGAAGATTACACAAGTTAATATTTTTCAAGTGGCCAGGGACTTCCCTGGTGGTTCAGTGGTTAAGAATCCTCCCTGCAGTGCAGAGGACATGCGTTTGATCCCTGGTCAGAGAACTAAAATCTCATATGCTGTGGAGAAACTAAGTCTGCATATTGCAACTACTGAAGCTCATGCACTCTGGAGCCATGCATCCCAACTACTGAGCCCCTGCCGCACAACTAGAGAGTCCCACGTGACACGATGAAGATCCCATATGCCACAACTAAGACCTGACACAGCCAGATAAATATTAAAAGAAATAATAAACAAAGTGGCTAAAAGTGTCTGGCACATAGAAAATGTTTGGTGCTTCAGTTACTTTTTAAAAAATATTAAATAATTTAATTTATTTTAATGCACCAAGTCTTAGTTGCTGTGTGTGGGATCTAGTTCCCTGAGCAGGGAATGAACCTGGGCCCTCTGTATTGGGAGCTCGGAGTCTCAGCCATTGGACCACCAGGAAGTCCCGGTACTTCAGTTACTTCTAGCAACTGAAAGAACAAAGGTGGTCTTTCAAGCGTGATATAGATTGTGCAGCAGAACTGTTCTTACCCACTGAGACGAGGTTGCTGTAGGTCTCCAGCATCACATCCCGGTACAGGGCCCTCTGTGCAGGATTAAGCCCATGCCACTCCTCTTGCGTGAAACCCACTACCACGTCTTTGAATGACACAGGTCTCTGCTGAAGATGAAATGACATTGGGTCACATGGGGAAAATGCAGGCAGGAGTGGATGGTCCTGACTTTCTATAATGTTCATAGGTTAGAGCTTATTTTTTAATCACTTACTTAATTTTTTGGCTGTGCTGGGTCTTCCTTGCAGCACATGGCTTTCTTTAGTTGCAGCAAGCAGGAGCTGCTTTTTGACGCGGTGCTTGGGCTTCTCATTGTAGGGGTTTCTCTTGTTGTGGAGCATGGGCTCTAGACAAGGCTACAGTAGTTGTGGCACATGGGCTTAGTTGCCCCGAGCCATGTGGGATCTTCCCAAACCTGGGATCAAACCCATGTCCCCTGCATTGGCAAGTGGATTCTTATCCCCTGGACCAGCAGGGAAGTCCCAGGTCAGAGATTATTCTGACCACTTATCTTTTTTACCTTTTCTATTCCTGGCTTTGGGCTCTATATGGTGGGATTGGAAGCCACTGTCATTTATACTTTGGGTCTACACATATTGACTGAAGACTGTATGACCCAGTCCTGGTCACTGGGGACACAGTCATGGATGGCTCCTGACCTCAAGGAGCTCACAGTCTGGCTGGAACAGCAATATGTAAGGCCATCAGGGTGAGATGGTAAGGATGTAACAGCAGGGTATCTAGGCTTTAGTATGCAGAGAAGTGAACTGTCCACTAAAATTATCAGGGTCTAGGACTTCCCTGGTGGTCCACGGAAATGACTCTGAACTCCCAATGCAAGGACCTGGGTTCAATCCCTGGTCAGGGAACTAGATCTCATATGTTGCAACTAGAGATCCCACGTGCTACAGTGAAGACAGAAGATTCCATGTGCTGCAACTAAGACCCAGTGCAACCAAATAAATAAATATTTAAAAAATTATCAGTGTAGTGAGGCTTCAGTGCTAAGGGATGTGTGTGCAGCTGAGTGTTCTCTGTAGAGATGGAGAAACTGCCTTCCTTGCAGAGGGAAGAGCATAGGGCAAACAAAGGCATGGGGCAAACAGTGATATGTAAAGGCAGCAACTTAGTTACAGGGGAGAGTACACAGGCCTGTGAGTTATGACATGATGGACTGGAAGACAATAAGAAATCTATCTAGGAAGTGGTGTGTGTGGAAAGCACATTCTAGAAGGCATGTGAGTTTCCTGCATCCTGTGCCCAGAGGTATAATGCTAACTCTAAGAAGACTGTGAAAAGATGAGGACAGACATTGTATCCCTACAGTATTCACTAAACTTATAGTGCAAAGAGGTGTACTGAAGTAAACAAAGAGAATTCTAAGAAATATCCCATTAATCCACACAAATACACACACACAAGAGAAAAGAAACAGAGGAGCAAAAGCAAATGGGACAAATAGAAAACCTAATACCAAAGATAGATATAAATCCAACCATACCAATAATTACATTTATATTAAACTATATTAAATTATTGCAGAAGTAAATGGCAATCCATTCCAGTATTCTTGCCTGGAGAACCCCATGGACAGAGGGGCCTGGTGGGCTACAGTCTATAGGGTCTCAGAGTCTGATATGACTTAGCAACTGAACAACAACATATTAAACTAGAAGGTTTATTTAATACATGATTAAATGCTCCAAAAACGCAGAGACAGTTAGACTGGATAAAAAAGGAATACTGCCTACAAGAGATACAGAACTCACAGATAGTTTGAAGGTGAATGGATGGAAAGAGCAATGTGGTGGGCGACCTGGAGGGAGGAGAAAGGAAAGACTCTGCACTAATGCAGATGGAAGATGATGCTCCTAAGTAGGACAGAAACAGTGAGACAGAGAAGGATCACTGTGAGGAAGACCTGAACCTGCACCTTAACTGGTTGTAGGGGGTGAAGGTCTAAGGTTGACACTCAGGTATCTCAACCAGGTGATGTTGGTGGTAAACTGGAGTTGAAAAAACAGCGAAAGTGAAGAGGGAACGCCGTGTTGGGGACACACAGGTGGAGACACTTGACAGGTAGCAGGATGAATAGATGAGCCATGTCAAGATCAAGGTCAGGAACAGAGCTAAAGCTATAGGAGGTGCCAGCACAGACGTGGCAGCTTGCAGTGTGGGATCTCTCTGCAAAGAGACAGGATGAGCAGAACACTCAGGCCAGAGCCCCGGGGCACACTAATGAGTAAGAGGCCAATGGCAGGAGAGTTCAGCTAGAGACCCAGAGGAGGAATATAGTTTGGGAAGGAGGCTCCACAGCCTGGCAAGCCTCATATGATAATGTTCATGCAGTCAGTCCTCTGATGTAGGGCACAGAGAACAAATTCTTCAAAGAGCCCTGTGCCCTGGGACAAGACGACTGCTGAGAGAGCTCCACTGGTACTAACCTAAGAAGGCATCTGTTGTGATATTGTGATGTATTAAGAAATATATATATTTGGTCTTCTTGCCTGATTCTGGGCACAGAGCTTCTTAAACCCTTGTAACTTCCAGAGTAACAGGAGTCATAAGAAGGTCTTTTATTATTAGTAACAAGCCCATGTCAATCATAACCGAGTTTACACTAATGATGTAACTCTTTGAGGATGGGGTTTGGTTACCAGAGGAACCAACCAGGTATGGTTGGTTGGGACCTACAGCCGTATAGCCCCCAGCCTCTGAGGACAGGAAAGGGATCTGCGATTAAGCTAATCATCAAAGGCCAACAATTTAATTAAGTATGTCTATATAATGGAACTTCCATAAAAACCTTGGAGAGCTTCCAGTTTGATAAACATATCCAGTTTGGGGTGTGCACCCCAAATTCTCTGGAGACAGAAGCTCCTGTGCTCAGGACCCTTCTGTATCTTGCCATACATACCCCTTTATCTGGCTGTTCATTTGTGTGTGTATTAGTTACTCAGTCGTGTCTGACTCTGCAACCCCATGGACTGTAGGCGGCCAGGCTCCTCTGTCCGTGGAATTCTCTCCAGGCAAGAATACTGGAGTGGGTTACCATTCCCTTCTCCAGGGGATCTTCCTGACCCAGGGACTGAACCCATGTCTCCTGCACTGCAGGCAGTTTCCTTACCATCTGAGCCACCAAGGAAGCCCAATGGCTGTTCCTTAATATCCTTTAAAATAAATCTGTAATAGTAAGTAAAGTGTTTCCCTAAGTTCTGTGAGTAATATAAAATTATCAGTGGGGAAGGACCCCAATTTATAGTTGGTTGTGAAATAGGAAGGAAGGGGGCAGGGCACAACCTTTAAAAGAATGACACAGTTATGGAGGCGATGACAAAAACTGGTCAGAACTGATGAGGTCCAAGATGGCAGAAGATTAAATTTCCAGTGGACCTTGAGCCTCATTATATGCTGATTGTAATACATCAGCATATGTTAAATGACACATCCACGTGTGCCATGACAGTTACGAGGCCAACCATAAAAGGCCAGAAAGGTGAGTGGCAGCCCAATTTCTGAAAATACCTCGGTTCAGTTCAGTTCAGTGGCTCAGTCATGTCCGACTCTTTGCAACCCCATGAATCGCAGCACGCCAGGCCTCCCTGTCCATCACCAACTCCTGGAGTTCATTCAGACCCACGTCCATCAAGTCCGTGATGCCATCCAGCCATCTCATCCTCGGTCGTCCCCTTCTCCTCCTGCCCCAATCCCTCCCAGCATCAGAGTCTTTTCCAATGAGTCAACTCTTCGCATGAGGTGGCCAAAGCACTGGAGTTTCAGCGTCAGCATCATTGCCTCCAAAGAAATCCCAGGGCTGATTTCCTTCAGAATGGACTGGCTGGATCTCCTTGCAGTCCAAGGGACTCTCAAGAGTCTTCTCCAACACCACAGTTCAAAAGCATCAATTCTTCAGCGCTCAGCTTTCTTCACAGTCCAACTCTCACCTCCATACATGACCACTGGAAAAACCATAGCCTTGACTAAAACGGACCTTTGCTGGCAAAGTAATGTCTCTGCTTTTCAATATGCTGTCTAAGTTGGTCATAACTTTTCTTCCAAGGAGTAAGTGTCTTTTAATTTCACGGCTGCAGTCACCATCTGCAGTGATTTTGGAGCCCCCCAAAATAAAGTCTGACACTGTTTCCACTGTTTCCCCATCTATTTCCCATGAAGTGATGGGACCGGATGCCATGATCTTTGTTTTCTGAATGTTGAGCTTTAAGCCAACTTTTTCACTCTCCACTTTCACTTTCATCAAGAGGCATTTTAGTTCCTCTTCACTTTCTGCCATAAGGGTGGTGTCATCTGCATATCCCTACCCTTCCCCAAAATAGATGGACTAATCCTCCCACTCACTGTCCAGTCACTCAGTCTTGTCCGACTCTTTGCAACCCCATGGACTGCAGCACTCCGGGCTTCCCTGTCCTTCACCATCGCCCAGAGTTTGCTCAAATTCATGTCCATTGAGTCAGTGATGCCATCCAACCATCTTATCCTCTGTCATCACCTTCTCCTTCTGCCTTCAGTCTTTGCCACCATCAACGTCTTTTCCAATGATTCGACTCTTTGGCCAAAATACTGGAGTTTCAGCTTCAGCATCAGTCCTTCCAATGAATGTTCAGGGTTGATTTCTTTTAGGACTGACTGGTTTGATCTTGCAGTCCAAGGGACTCTGAAGAGTCTTCTCCAGCACCACAGTTATTATAGTTCATGGGGTGGCAAGCTGTCTCTTATACACATCTAGATGTGTATAAGAGACAGTTTTAGTTCCTCTTCACTTTCTGCCATAAGGGTGGTGTCATCTGCATATCCCTACCCTTCCCCAAAATAGATGGACTAATCCTCCCACTCACTGTCCAGTCACTCAGTCTTGTCCGACTCTTTGCAACCCCATGGACTGCAGCACTCCGGGCTTCCCTGTCCTTCACCATCGCCCAGAGTTTGCTCAAATTCATGTCCATTGAGTCAGTGATGCCATCCAACCATCTTATCCTCTGTCATCACCTTCTCCTTCTGCCTTCAGTCTTTGCCACCATCAACGTCTTTTCCAATGATTCGACTCTTTGGCCAAAATACTGGAGTTTCAGCTTCAGCATCAGTCCTTCCAATGAATGTTCAGGGTTGATTTCTTTTAGGACTGACTGGTTTGATCTTGCAGTCCAAGGGACTCTGAAGAGTCTTCTCCAGCACCACAGTTTGAAGGCATCAATTCTTCAGCACTCAGCCTTTCTTACTGTCCAGCTCTCACATCCATACATGACTACTGGAAAAACCATAGCTTTGACTATATGAACCTTTTTGGGCAAAGTAATGTCTCTGCTTTTGAATATGCTATCTAAGTTTGTCAACTTTTCTTCCAAAGAGCAAGCATCTTTTAATTTCATGGCTGCAGTCACCATCTGCAGCAAGTTTGGAGCCCAAGAAAATAAAGTCTGTCACTGTTTCCACTGTTTCCCCATCTATGAAGCGATGGGACTACATTCCTTGATCTTGGTTTTTTAAATGTTGAGTTTTAAGCCAGCTTTCTCACTCTCCTCTTTCACCTTCATCAAGAGGCTCTTTAATTCCTCTTCAATTTCTGCCATAAAGGTGGTGTCATCTACATATCTGAGGTTATTGATATTCTCCTGGCAATCGTGATTCCAGCTTGTGCTTCATCCAACCTGGCACTTCGCATGATATACTCTGCATATAAGCTGCGTGACAATATACAGCCTTGACATACTTCTTTCCCAATTTGGAACCAGTGCATTGTTCCATGTCTGGTTCTAATTGTTGCTTCTTGACCTGCATACAGGTTTCACAGGGGGCAGGTAAGGTAGTCTTGTATTCCCACCTCTTGAAGAATTTTCCAGTTTGTTGTGATCCACACAGTCAAAGGTTTTAGCATAGTCAATGAAGCAGAAGTAGATGTTTTTCTGGAATTCTCTTGCTTTTTCGATGATCCAGTGGAAGTTGGCAATTTGATCTGTGGTTCTTCTGCCTTTTCTAAATCCAGCTTGTATATCTCGGTTCATATACTATTGAAGCCTAGCTTAGAGAATGTTGAGCATTACTTTGCTAGCATATGAAACAAGTGCAATTGTGTGGTAGTTTAAACATTCTTAGGCACTGCCTTTCTTTGGGATTGGAATGAAAACTGACCTTTTCCAGTCCTGTGGCCACTGCTGAGTTTTCCAAATTTGCTGGCATATTGAGTGCAGCATTTTAACAGCATCATCTTTTAGGATTTGAAATAGCTCCGCTATTATTGTATCACCCCCACTAGCTTTGTTCATAGTGATGTTTCCTAAGGCCCACTTGACTTGGGACTCCAGGATGTCTGGTTTTAGGTGAGTGATCACACCTTTGTAGTTATCTGGATCATTAAAATCCTTTTTGTATAGTTATTCTGTGTATTCTTGCCTCCTCTTCTTAATATATTCTGCTTCTGTTAGGTCCATACCATTTCTGTCCTTTATTGTGCCCATCTTTGCATGAAATGTTCCCTTGGTATCTCTAATTTTCTTGAAGAGACTTCTAGTCTTTCCCATTCTATTGTTTTCCTCTATTTCTTCGCATTGTTCACTTTACAAGGCTTTCTTATCTCTCCTTGCTATTCTTTGGAACTCTGCATTCCCTCATTAGCCTATGAAACTACCTAGTCCATAAATACTAACCACCCCACATTCGGTGTCTCTTGCCTTCTGAGATGGCCCCCACTCTCTCTGTGATGTGTGTTTCTCTCAGGGCCATTCTCATGTTATGAGAGGGACCATATTCTATGGAATGTGTATCTTTGTAAATAAATCCACTTCTTACCTACCACTTTGTCTCTTACTGAATTCTTCCTGTGGTGAGACATACAGAACCTGAGCTTCATTAAGTTCTGAGACTGGACACATGATTTCAATGAAAAGACAATGGATTCAAGTCCCAGTCTGGGTTTTGGCTGGGTTGAAGTCCCAGTCTGAACTGTGTGGTTACAGTTGGTCAGAAGTTCAGATGATAACCTGGGATTTGCAATTGGCATCTGAAGTGGTAGTAGGAGGGCAGTCTTGTGAGACAGAGCCCCTAACTTGTAAGGTCTGCACAGAATTGGAGAATTGTTTAGTTTTGGGGAAAAAAAACTCCTCTACTAGTGAGTAAATAGATTTTCCTTTAGTACTTTAGATATATCTTGAAGTGACCTAGAGAATTTAACCTTGCCCAAGGAAAGGTCCATTTCACTTCAAATAGCAAGAAGAGATAAGAAAGCCTTCCTCAGCGATCAATGCAAAGAAATAGAGGAAAACAACAGAATGGGAAAGACTAGAGATCTCTTCAAGAAAATTAGAGATACCAAGGGAACATTTCATGCAAAGATGGGCTTGATAAAGGCCAGAAATGGTATGGACCTAACAGAAGCAGAAGATATTAAGAAGAGGAGGCAAGAATACACAGAAGAACCGTACAAAACAGATCCCCACGACCCAGATAATCATGATGGTGTGATCAGTCACCTAGAGCCAGACATCCTGGAATGTGAAGTCAAGTGGGCCTTAGAAAGCATCACTATGAACAAAGCTAGTGGAGGTGATGGAATTCCAGTTGAGCTGTTTCAAATCCTGAAAGATGATGCTGTGAAAGTGCTGCACTCAATATGCCAGCAAATTTGGAAAACTCAGCAGTGGCCACAGGACTAGGAAAGGTCAAAATGACCTGGGGAATTCCTCTTTTGGTATCCTATCATTTTGCCTTTTCATACTGTTCATGGGGTTCTCAAGGCAAGAATGCTGAAGTGGTTTTAGTCCTGCTCAATGTTAATAGTCCAGTTTATAGTCCAGTGATTCTTCAGACTTTTTGTAGATGCACAATCAGGAAAAATAATGTAATCTCTTCAGTGTTCATAGTCCAGCTCATAGACTGTATCTTTTCCATTCAGCCCTCACAAATTCCTTTGGTAGTGAACTAATCACACACAAAAAGAAGAGCACTCACACAGCACTCTATACCTCTTTTATAATACTCACCACATTCTGTCTTTTTCCAAACCAGCATCCCAACAAATCATAGACTTTTCCCTTCATATCTATCTGTCTGTCTGTCTATCCAGATACTAGCAAAGTATTTGGAACACGGGGTATTCCATAAGTGTTGAAAGTATTTATCCTGAAACATGTATACCAAGATGCTGCTGCTGCTGCTAAGTCACTTCAGTCGTGTCTGACTCTGTGTGACCCCATAGATGGCAGCCCACCAGGCTCCCCTGTCCCTGGGATTCTCCTTGCAAGAACACTGGAGTGGGTTGCCATTTCCTTCTCCAATGCATGAAAGTGAAAAGTGAAGATGAAGTCGTTCAGTCGTGTCTGACCCTCAGCAGCCTCATGGACTGCAGCCTTCCAGGCTCCTCCATCCATGGGATTTTCTAGGCAACAGAGAACAATTATCTTAAAGCAAACACCAATGTAACCCTCAGCCTCAATGCAACATTACTGGCACTTCAGAAGTTCTTTGCATGTTTGTTCCTAATTTTAACCCTCTTGTTTCTTCTTAAATGTAACTGATATTCTGAATTATTAAGCAATCACTTGCTTGATTTCATCATCTTAAAATAATCCTAAATATTACCTGCTAACTGAATGTTGCATAACTGGAATCAGAAAGCTTCTCTGGGGCAGTGTTATGTTTGTGAGGTTTATCCATGTTTAATATATACCTGTAGTTCATTAATTTTTAGTGCTATATACTATTCAATGGATAGTTTATTCATTCCACTGTGGTGGATATTTTTGATGTCTTTTATTTTGGGCTTCTATGTATAAAATTACTAATATCTATGAATATTCTCATTCAAGATTGGTGCTTATTTCTGGTAGGTATAACTATAAGTGAAACTGCCGGTTTATCAGGCATGTGTATTTTTAAATTTAGTAGATGTCATCAAACTCCTTTTTAATGTGACTGCATCAGGTATTACACTTTCGCTAGTCACACCTGGGAGTTCCCACTGCCCCATAACCTTGGTTGTTTTGGTCCTTGTATTTTAGTACTAGTTATCCTGATTCAGTCCTGTCTCTTTGTGACCCCATGGACAATTCTCCAGGCCAGAATATTGGAGTGGGTAGCCTTTCTCTTCTCCAAGGGCTCTTCCCAACCCAGGGATCAAGCCTAGGTCTCCCACATTGCAGGCGGATTCTTTACCAGCTGAGCCACAAGGAAAGCCCAAGGTATATGTTGCTGCTGCTGCTGCTAAGTCACTTCAGTCGTGTCTGACTCTTGGCAACCCCATGGACTGCAGCCTACCAGGCTCCTCCACCCATGGGATCTTCCAGGCAAGAGTACTGGAGTTGGGTGCCATTGCCTTCTCCGAGGTATATGGTAGTATTCCCTTAATTCACAATACTGTTATGACTCTTTTCCTATGTACATTGACTACTTGTGTTTCCTGGGTGTAAGATGCCTGTTTAAACCTCTTACAAAAACGGTCTTCAAACTGGAAACATAAAAACCTCATCAACTGTAAACTCATGAATAATGGTTCTTATTATATTTCTATTATCAGTACCAATTGTGTTCAAATTTTGCCTTGATTATAGGAATAAGAAACAAAAGCTTTATACTTTAAAAAAAAATTTTATTTCATCAATCCTTACTAATGGAGGAAACACATATTAAAATTATGGAATTTTTAGAGAACAATCAAACTTATAGAAATCAAGAAAATTGATACCAAGATAAAAAAAGTTTTATATGCTAGTCAATAAAAGAAGAAATTTTAAAAAGAACTAATGAATTTGTGGCTAGTATGTTGAAAAAGGCACAATAAAATAGATTGTAAAAATATAAAAAGAACTTTAAAAATGAAAGTAGGAATTAATAGATTAGAAAGTAGAAAAAGAATAGAACTAAAAAAAAAAAAAAAATACCCAACCTCATATTTGCATACTGAGTCGTGTCTGACTCTTTTTGACCCCCTGAACTGTAGCCCACCAGATTCCTCTGTCCATGGTATTTCCCAGGCAAGAATACTGGAATGAGTCACCATTTCCTTCTCCAGGGTATCCTCCTGACCCAGAGTTTGAACCCACATTTCCTGTGTCTCCCTCACTAGCAGACGGATTCTTTACCACTGCACCACTTGAGTGGCTTTTAAAGAATAAAATTTAAATTTTAAAGAGTAAAATTGAAAAATATGTATCCAAATGCTGGTTTTTTAAGAAACTCAATAAAATAATCATTAACTACTTTAAGGGGAAAAAGAAAGGTATAACTGTACAAAAAAATAATAATAATAATAACAAAGGAAATTTAAAGAATCATAAGAAAGCTT
>SJYT01057433.1:275193-298000 GCA_006410635.1 Cephalophus harveyi
TATCTTTGGAACTATACATTCAAATGGGTATACCTTTCCTTTTCTCCTTTGCTTTTCACTTCTCTTCTTTTCACAGCTGTTTGTAAGGCCTCCTCCAGCCATTTTGCTTTTTTGCATTTTTTTTTTTTTCTGGGAATAGTCTTGATCCATGTCTCCTGTACAATGTCACGAACCTCCATCCACAGTTCATCAAGCCCTCTGTCTATCATATCTAGGCCCTTAAATCTATTTGTCACTCTCACTATATAATCATAAGGGACTTGATTTAGGTCATACCTGAATGGTTTAGTGGTTTTCCCCACTTTCTTCAATTTAAGTCTGAATTTGGCAATAAGGAGTTCATGATCTGACCCACAGTCAGCTCTCGGTCTTGTTTTTGCTGACTGTATAGAGCATCTTAATATATGTAATATTTTTCTCATAAGGAAAAAACTCAATACAAAATGAAAACAGGTAGAAGAGTTCTCAGAGAAAAGAAATCACAAAAAGTTATCTATCAACAAAAGCTCAATATCACCTATTTTTAAAAAAAGGAAATGAAAACTCAAATTCTTCCGGTATGTTAGACTTGTGGATTTTTGCTAACTTGATAAGAAGAATAGTATTTGTTGGCAAGACTTTAGAGAAAGAAGAATTCTCATGCATTTCTATGGGAGTGTCAATTGGCACAGCACTTACAGATAATAATCCGGCAGTATCTGTCAAAATCATAAATGCATATTCTCTTTTGCCTAGCAATTCTACATCTGAGAATATGTGCCTAATGAACAGGCTTACTCATTACAGTATTCTGTCACAACTTCTTATAGTAAAAGATTACCAACAAATACTCATGGATCCATCAATAGGGAGATACTAAAATACTGGTGCATTCACAAAATTATGCAGCCATGAAAAGAATGAGAAAGACTAAGGAAGATCTTGGAACTGATATGGGCTTCCCTGATAGCTCCATTGGTAAAGAATCCACCTGTAATACAGGAGACCCTGGTTCGATTCCGGGTCAGGAAGACCCACTGGAGAAAGGATAGGCTACCCACTCCAGCATTCATGGGATTCCCTTGTGTCTCAGCTGGTCAAGAATCCACTTGCAATGCAGGAGACCTGCATTTAATTCCTGGATTGGGATGATCCCCTGGAGAAGGGAATGGCTACCCACTCCAGTATTCTGGCCTAGAGAATTCCATGGACTGCATAAAACTAATATGAAAACATCTTCAAAAAATACATTGGTGCCAGATAAGGTATAAAAGATCTATAGCAGCCTATCATCCCGGTTAGCCCAGTGCTAAGAAGTTTCCCAAGACAGAAATTTCAGTGCTAAAATCGAGAAATCTCCCCTTAAGTCCAGCTCCCATTTTCATTAGCAGCTGTGAGATTGGAATATGAGTTCACATTCATTTGTTTATGCCTACAAAGCCTCCAGAGGATGTGCAAGAAAGTAATAATAGTGAAGTGAAGTGAAGTCGCTCAGTCGTGTCCGACTCTTTGCAACCCCATGGATTGTAGCCTATCAGGCTCCTCCGTCCATGGGATTTTCCAGGCAAGAGTGCTGGAGTGGATTGCCATTTCTTTCTCCAGGGGATCTTCCTGACCCAAGAATCAAACCTGGGCCTCCTGCATTGCAGGCAGACACTTTACTGTCTGAGCCACTGGGGTGCTGGCCTATTTTGTTATAAGTGGGGCTGGTGAGGAAGTGATTGGATGGAAGACTGAGACTGAAGAGCATTATTTCCTTCTATGAATATTTAAAATTTTTGATCTGTATGAACTGGATAGTTATTCCAAAATTAAANTGACCCAAGAATCAAACCTGGGCCTCCTGCATTGCAGGCAGACACTTTACTGTCTGAGCCACTGGGGTGCTGGCCTATTTTGTTATAAGTGGGGCTGGTGAGGAAGTGATTGGATGGAAGACTGAGACTGAAGAGCATTATTTCCTTCTATGAATATTTAAAATTTTTGATCTGTATGAACTGGATAGTTATTCCAAAATTAAATAAGCCAGCAAATAATCAAATGCATCAGAAAAGGCAGTCTGATTTGTGAGGGGAAATAAGATAATTTCCTAAGTAGAGAGCAAGTGTCTAGGTAATTTATATAGTTGAAGGACTTGGAAACTTTCTTGCAAAATGTATTTCTTTATAACATCTGACAACCAGCTTTGGGATAATGAATACAATGCAATATACTGCCCTTTGAGAACAAGGAATTGCAGGCTGTCTTACCCTAGTCAAAAAGAGCAAGTCTAAGCTGCTCTTGAATTTCTGAATTGACCAGACAGTCTCAACAGAAGCCATAAAACTACTATCTGAAAGAAAATAGAGGGTATTCAAACCAAATCAACCTGTGAGCAACTGCATATTTACCTCAATTTGGACACACAGTCTGTCTCACAGACTATTCTTCTTTATACTGCTCATGTTCATTGTAGGAAGAAACTCTATCAAACATTTAATGTCTTAGAAAAATTCTGTATAAAACTTAAGCTTATTTGCAAATTTATCTTTTTTCCAAAATGTTTGTTTTCCCATTGTTTGGGGCCAATAGAGAAAGAGGAAGGCAATGGAAAGAACAGAAATATTCTTAGTCCAAAAGCAAGAGACAACCAATGTCCTGGCTCAAATATTCAAGCAGAGAGAGAGAGAGAGAGAGAGAGGTCTCCCTCTCTTCCCCTTTTTGTCCTATGAAGGCCCTCAAGAAACTGGATAATTCCTGTCGACATGGGGAGGGCAATCCACTTTACTCAATCTATGGATGAAAGTGCTCACCTCATCCAGAAACACCTGCATGGACACAGCTCAAAGTAATATTTAGTCAAATATCAGGGTGCCTTATGAACCAGTTAAAATGGCCATAAACTTAACCACAATAGTTGAGATCAGAGATACACAGAAATGGGTAAGATATAATTCAGTGTTGCAAACGACTCACTGAAAAAAATGGGCAAAAGATCTAAACAGACATTTCTCCAAAGAAGACATACAGATGGCCAGCAAAAAACATGAAAAGATGATCAACATCACTAATTATTAGAGAAATGCAAATTAAAACAACAATGAGATATCACCTCACACCAGTCAGAATGGCCACCATCAAAAACTCTGTAAACAATAAATGATGGAAAGGATTGGAGAGAAAGGAACCCTCCAACAGTTGGTGGGAATCTAAGTTGGTACAGCCACTATGGAGAATAATATGGAGTTTCCTCAAAAAGCTAAAACCAGAACTACCGGTTTTATGTAGTTGCAATGTCCCAGCAATCCCACCTCTGGGTATATACCTGGAGAAAACCATACTTCAGGAATGTACATGCACTCCAGCGTTCATTGCAGAAGTGTTTACGACAGCCAGGACATGGAAAGAGCCTAAATGTCCATCAACAGAGGAATGGGTAAAGAAGATGTGGTATATTACTTAGCCATAAATCAGAGATGTGGATAGACATAGAGACTGTCCTACAGAGTGAAATAAGTCAGAAAGAAGAAAAAATATCAAAATATATCACTTAAATGTGAAATTTAGAAAAATGGTACAAACGAACTTATTTGCAAACCAGAAATAGAGGCAAATGTAGAGAACAAATGTATGGATACCAAGGGTGGGAAGGGGAAGGTGGGATGAATTGGGAGATTGGGACTGACATATATACACTGAAAGTGAAAGTGGCTCCATTGGATCTGACTCTTTGCAACCCCATGGACTATACAGTCCATGGAATACTCCAGGCCAGAATACTGGAGTGAGTGGCTGTTCCCTTCTCCAGCAGATCTTCCCAACCCAGCTTTGGAACTGGGGTCTCCCACATTACAGGTGGATTCTTTACCAACTGAACTATCAGGGAAGTACTACTATATATAAAATAGATGACTAATGAGAACCTGCTATATAGCACAAGCAACTCTAGTCAATGCTCTTTGGTGACTTAAATAGGAACAAAATCTAAAAAGCGGGGATATATGTATATGCATAACTGATTCACATTGTTGTACAGTGGAAATGAGCATAACAGTGTAAAGTAACTATGCTTCAGTAAAAATTGAAAAAAAAGAACTAGTGTTAAAATTCTGAAAATGGTTGGGCATGATATATTTAAATTGCCCAAACGGCATAGACTGAAAGATGCCACTCTTGTAATCGGATGTCCGGCCTGAAGCAGAGAAGGCTCTAGAAGGAAAGACTGCCTGAAGGTGTTTTGAGGATATTCAGTGCAGCTGGAGAAGTGGACAATGGATAATGGGGCCAGTGTTGTATTGCAAGTAGCATCAAAAACAGGTAGCATGAAGTGGCAAGGTATGCTGAAAAGAAGGAGATGGAATGTGGGCAGAGGACTCAAGGAGCAGGCATGAACTGGAAAAGAGCAATCAGCCTCAGGAAATCTAAGTAAAATGGGGCTGGGCAGGAATTCATCTCTAAAAATCTGTTCCCAAGTCAGGAAAAGGATGGGAATGTATGGACCAACAAAAGACAGATTCCAGTTCTAGAGGGTCTGGAAACACAAGGCAAATTTTCAAACTGAACTTGGGCACAAGGACAGACAGAAATATGTTGTCCCAGAATTTTTCTCGTATAATACACAAAAACAATTCAAACAGGATCAGAGGCTAAAATGCAGACTAAAACTATAAACTCTAGAAAATAAACACAAAAAATTTCATAAACTTAGGTCAACAAAAAATTACTAGATAAAACACAAAAATGATTCATAATAAAAGAAAAACATGAGAAGTTGGATTTCATTACAACTTTGTACTGCTCTTCAAAATACCATTAAGAAAATGAAATTGCAAGCAGCAATTCATAATATGTATATTTGAGAAATGAACTGAATTCAAAATAGACACAAAAGTCTTCCCAGGTGGCGGGCTTCCCAGGTGAAGCTAGTGGTAAAGAATCTGCCTGCCGATGCAGGAGACACGAGACACAGGTTCATTCCCTGGGTCTGGAAGATGCCCTGGAGGAAGGCATGGCAACCCACTCCAGTACTCTTGCCTGGAGAATCCCATAGACAGAGGAGCCTGGCAGGCTACAGTCCATGAGCACGCGTGCATGCACACACACACACACACACCACATACACACACATACACACACACACACACACACACACACATTCTTATGGTAGCCATTCCCTTTTCCAGGGGATCTTCCCAATCTAGGGATCGAACCCAAGTCTCTTATACTGCAGGTGGATTTTTTACCAGCTGAGCTACGAGGGAAGTCCCTAATAAGACAAACAACCAGATAAAAAATTTACAAAACTGTAACTAAAACTTCAGAAAAGAATATATACCCATGGCCAATGAGCACATGAAAAGATATTCAAATAATTATATATCAAGGAGATGAAGTTTAAAAACAATAAACTATAACTGCACACCGACTAGAAACAGCTGAACTTTTAAGACTATTGGGTGTGTATGTATGTATTTAGAGGGATTTAATGGCAAAACTATTTATGACTCATATAGAAGAATGTCCAAAAAGAGCTAAGAAATCTTTTAGAAAGAATATTGAATCTATAAATTGCTTCTTTGTCTCTTTTCACAGCCTTTGTTTTAAAGTCTAATTTATCTGATGTGAGTATTGCTACTCTGGTATGGGGAGGGAGGGGGAGGGGTTCAGGATGGGGAACATGTGTATACCTGTGGTGGATTCATGTTGATGTATGGCAAAACCAATACAATATTGTAAAGGAAAAGAATAATCTAACTATATTTAAACAAATCTTTCTAGCAAATTGACTCCATTCAACTAATCAAAAATAAAAATTAGGATTGAGTTTTCTGTACTTTTTTAAAAAAGTCTTTATTGATACATTTATGTCTTTTCTGGTAGCATGAATATAGAAAAAGGTGGGGAATAACAGAATGGAAGATGTTTTTACTGATTACTTAAAGGGGTGGAACTGGAGGGAGTTGAGAGAGGAAAATTAAATTGTTACTAATTATAACATTAGTATAATGTTACTCTGCATATTTACTATATTATGAATAAAAAATATGAATATACTTTTGGATTTCATTTGTTATTGTTAGCATGATTAAAATTTGAAACCTAAACTTAGAAAAGATCCAGTGCTTTGCCTATACGCTTATTGTATCAATAAGCATATATTATTGCTTTAATAAAAAATGAAATGTAAGGTCCAAATGTATCTGTGAAAATTCAAGCCTATATTTACTTGCCTTTCTCCCTGGCTTTTCCCCTCCTTTCCTTCCTTCTGTCTTTCCTTTCTTCTTAAAATAAGGAAACATATTTCAGTTAATCTTTGACACCAGGGCTGTAATCAGAAGTTCTAATAATTGTTTTTGTTAATTATTTTCCTCCATAGTGAAAATATATAAAATACTCAAAGCCAACAGATCACAGCCTAGGTGAAATTTGGGATTCCAGGAGAATGGAATAAGTGACTGGTGATGGAAAAACTTTGATGGAAGTAGGCAGCACTCAGTGATCTAGGATTCTACACTGTATACTGGGGAATTTGCACTTGATTCTGAGCTTGATGGGGAGCTGGAAGGTTTTGAGCTGTTCAGGAACATGGGGAGACAGGTAACCCTAGGGCTTGTGTGTAAAAAGAACCTGGCAAAACAAAGGTAAATCCCCTGATGTGTAGACCTGAAAATCCCTTCTCCTGGGATACTCAGTTCTGCTTTAATTCCAAAATGATACAAATGTAATTCTGAAACAGTTCCATATGCCAGCAATCTATTTCTACTATGACTCAGAGATCCCCGTAATTTAGTGCTTTTTTGCCTGAGAGAAATTGAGTTTCTTTTGGACTGTTGAAAGCATTTATACCTTCCTAAATGGAATTATGTTACCAAAGACATAATTGATAGTACTTCCTGTCCCACACTTAAATGTTTTCTCAGTTCACAAGTACAAATGTTATTATAAAACATAACTCCAAAAGCTCCACAATTAAGTTCCAAATCCTTTATGTATTTGTTTATCAATCATATATGGGTAATATTGCCTCTGTCCTTTAGAGTCCTAGCTACCAAATGGAGGCACTGATTTTTGATAAAACTGTTTGATAAGCCTCTAGAACAATTCAGACCTCTTTAGGGTCCACAGTAAAAGTTTCTCTTGCAAAATCAGTGTCTGGTTTTCCTTTCTTTTTAGGCATAAAATAAAAAATTACATTTTTCCAGCCCTACTACTGTTAGGTGGGGCCATGTGACTGGTTGTCATCAAAGGACTAAAATAAATGGAAGTGACACATGTCACTTCTGGGAAGAAACACGGGGAAGGGAGGTGTGAGGTCTCCATGCTATCTTTTCTTTGCCCTAGTAACCAAGAAGGCCATGATTTTTTTTCTGTTAGCCTGGATCCCTGAGTGACTGTGAGAAACAAAGCCCTCTACTCCTCTCCTTCCCCAAAGTGCATTGCGTATATACTCAAGACCAAGAAATAAACATTGATATTCTAAGTTACTGATATACTAGGCTTCATTTGTTACTCTAGCATTCTTGGCATATGCTATCTAACAGTTTCAAATACTCCTCTGAGAATCAGATGACTACTCTGTACTCTGACCTCAACTAAATGCATATTCAAATAGTATTTTAAATAAAGAATATGACTAAGTCTCTTATTTAAGCCCATCACAGATGGATATCAAAGAATATTTAGCTTTTTTCCCAGCATACAAAGTGATTGTGTGTGTGTGTGTGTAGAAATACTTTTGATTTGTTTTATAATGGTTTAGAAGTTATCTGATTTTGGAGCTTAAAGTTGGTGAGTTGATATAGGAAAATCGGTTAAGTCAATCTTACGTTGCGCATCAAAACAAGACTCAGTCTGTCATTCAGCACACTAACTCTAGCTAAACCAAAGGAGTAGCTTGCTGCCCAGGAACAAGAAGGAAACAGCTCAGTATTTGCTAAATGGACCGGATCTGTACACTGGAGGATGGAGTTATAGAGTGTCTGCTTTCTCTGGGAAACTGAGATTGTGAACTGAAAAGAACCCTTTGCCATTCTGACTTGCTTACTTCAGAGAAAGTGTATAACTTTCTGTTTCTCAGAAAGAGAAAAAGAAAAAAGAATATTCTCAAGTCACATAGAAAGACCTTCTTAACATCCAAGGGCTCTTCTGAGAAACCGTTGGTGAAGGAAATAAAAAAGTATCAAAACCCTCCAGACATATTAAACATTGAGAGGTAGAAGTGTTTTCAAATCAATGTTTCTGATTTACCAAACTAAACCCTTCACATTTAAAACATAGTGTTTGAAGTGTTTGCTAAATGAATCAGTCACTTCCATTGTGTTTTCAGGCAACTTCAGGGACTAAGGCTAGTTCCTGGGTGGCATGAGAAGACAGTATCTGTCTCCTGTGCTTGGCCTCCTTCCAGCTTTTCTCTCCTCTTTGGCCCTCTATATCCTCCTTTCCAGCTTTCCCCATCTCCGCCCTGTCTTTCCTCTGCAGCTCCTATGCCTGCTGACCATACTACCTGGTGGAGTGTAGGTGAATGCTTGGTTAGCCAGGGCAAGTCAGAGCTTCAGAACTTCTACTATTCTTCCCATCATCTACTGAAATACAAATGCAAAGTTTAGTTTTTAGTCTTTGGGGCTAGTCTACTTGTGTACGTCAGAGGTGAAAACCTCTTCATCTAAGAAAATGGTAGTTTCTTAAAATTAAAGCAACAACACAAGGACGTTGGTGGTCACTTACATTCAACTGCAAAATACAGTATGTGCATTCGGTAGTGTGTGTTGTCTGTCCCAAAGTAATTAGCATGAAAGATACAATTCACCTTTCTTGCTAGCAAAGAAAATGACAAGAACAGAGGAATGTTTGTGCGGAAATGAACAAGATGACACCAGTCAGCTCTCTCAAGCCGTCTCAACCCATGCTCTGTAAACAATGACTTTGCTTGGTTATATAACAGCTAAAATCACTTACAGCACTGCACATGTGCATCACAAGGTACTCGCTTGATCACAGGTTGTGTCGTTTGGTTTACACCTGTATGAGCTTCACCCTGAAAGCCCTGGTTGCTGCTGCTTTGGGGCTATCCTGGAGAGGCATCATGGCTATGTTAGATGAGGTTATGTTATGACTATGTTTAGGCTGTGTTAGGTTATGTTATGGCTGCCGCACCAGCCAGGAGAGAATAAACCACGTCTGTAGTTCCTGTGGCTCTAGAGTCTCCTTCCAGCCTCTTAGCTCGTGCCTTGCCTACCCTGGGCTCAGCAAACTGTGCAAACAGCCAGACAACTGGCATCACAAACAGGATCAGCAATATAAATGTTTCTTGGAGAAGTGAAGAGGTGAAATGAAAACATTTAGTTTACATGTGAGACCACTCAGAGGGGATAACATGGTTGTCTTCAGAAGAGGTGACATGTAAAAAATGAAACAGTTCTGTTTTCTGAATCTGTCTGCAATGCAGGAGACTGTGGTTTGATTCCTAGGTCAGGAAGATCCCCTAGAGAAGAGATAGGCTACCCATACCAGTATTCTTGAGTTTCCCTGGTGGCTCAGACTGTAAAGAATCAACCTCCAATGTGGGAGACCTGGGTTTGATCTCTCTGTTGAGAAGATCCCCTGGAGGAGGGCATAGCAACCCACTCCAGTATTTCTGCCTGGAGAATCCCCATGGACAGGGGAGCCTGGTGGGCTGTAGTCCATGGGGTCACAAAGAGTCAGACACGATTGAGCGGCTAAGCACAAAAGGCAGAGGTAGAGCCACCAGTGGAAAGCAGGTGTGAAGACAGGAAGGTTTAGATCAATTCAAGAATAATTTTTTGTTGTTGCAAAAATTAGCATCAGATTTCAATAAAGATTGTAAATAACTCTAAACTTACAGTGTGAAAGTAATAAAAATCATTGCATAAAACTGTAAACTAGGAAATCAAAAAGAAATAACAAATAAGGAACCATGCCACCAGGGAAGCCCATAAGAACAGTAGCTAGCTCTTATTTTTTATGTGTTGCCATTTGTCCAGCACAAATGATAGAGACTCATTTATATTAATTCCAACAAACCCCCCAAATCCCAAGTAATAGTAGATTCTATTATCTTCATGGTCGTCGTAGAAGTCAAGAAAGGTTAAGATAAACTTCCACAGTTACCCAGTAGTTACAGAAGCTGGGATTTTGAAGCAAGGCAGTCTAGCCCCAGAGTCCATATTTTTACCTACACTGTAGTCAAGAGAAAGAAACAAACTTAAATTTATGGGAAGAAACAAAAGGAAAGATGGTAGGAACAAGGTGATTGGTCTACAAAGCTGAAGTAATAAGATAAAATACAAATGTCAACAAATAAACTTAAATAGAGGGTCATAACTATTCATAGTTCTATAGGACTCAGTTGATAAAGTGTCCTGGTAAAGATATTTTAAATATTTCTCATTCAAAAAAAAAAAAAAAACACAGATTGAATTGAAAGAGAAAGAATAGAAATAAGTAAAACATGCTTGTTCCTTAGACCTGCAAAGTGAAGAGGAAACAAAGCACACTGAGGTAAGAATAAAGAACAAAACTGCAAATTGACTGGCCAGGGGGAAAAAAAAAAAGGATCTTAATGGTTCATATTAGAGAGGCAAAAAGATGCATGTCTAGACATCAGTTGGCAGACTTTCTCTGCTAAAAGACAATGGACCAACAGATTCTTGACTTGCTAAATACACAGAGGTAGACGAAACAGTGAGATTAAGGTTTACTCCAGGGAAGGTGAAGTCGCTCAGTCGTGTCTGACTCTTTGTGACCCCGTGGGCTCTAACCTACTAGGCTTCTCCATCCATGGGATTCTCCAGGCAAGAATACTGGAGTGGATTGCCATTTCCTTTTCCAGGGGATCTGCCCAACCCAGGGATCGAACCTGGGTCTCCCACATTGGAGGCAGATGCTTTAACCTCTGAGCCACCAGAGAAGCCAAGGTTTACTCTAGTTCTAGTTTTGGTCAAGGAAAACTTACAGAGGATGAGGAAGTGGAAGGATCCTTGCAAGAAAGTGGATTTGTAGTATCAAAGGAAGTTAACACTAGGTATCATCAGCTATTACCTAGGAAAAGGAGATTCAGAGTTGACCTCATACATCCTTGATAATAACACAAAGTATTGCTTTTACCACTTACCTCATAACACTACAATCTTAGAATATTTTACATCTACTTACCATCTTTCATGTTATTACTTTCATGCATTTTAGTGCAATAGATTTTTTAACTCCGTGGCATAATATCATATAGTCTATCCCTGACTTACAATGGTTCTACTTCTGATTTTTTGACTTTATAATGATCCAAAAGCAATGCACATTCAGAAGAAATCATACTTCAATTCTAAATTTTGATCTTTTTCTGAACTAGCAACATGCTTCATGATATTCTTGTGATGCTGGGTAGTGAATCTTAGCTCCCAGTCAGCCACATGATTCATGAGGGCAAATTATTAATACACATACAACCATTCTGTACACATACAGTCATTCTGTTTCTCACTTTCAGTAGAGTATTCAATGAACTCCATGAGCTCTTCAGTACTTTATTATAAAATAGGTTTTGTGTTAGATAATTTTGCCCAACTATAAGCTAATGCAAGTGTTCTGAGTATATTTAAGGTAGGCTAGGCTAAGCTGTTGGAGAAGGAAATGGCAACCCACTCCAGTGTTCTTGCCTGGAGAATCCCAGGGACGGGGAAGCCTGGTGGGCTGCTGTCTATGGGGTTGCACAGAGTCGGACACGACTGAAGCGACTTAGCAGCAGCAGCAGCAGCAGGCAGGCTAAGCTGTGATGTTCAATGGGTATATTAAGCGCATTTTCAACTTATGATGGGTTTACAGGAACATATCCTCATTTTAAGTCAAGAAAGCTCTGTATTGCTTTATATGATCAATTTCATTGATATTTATCTATATATTTATTCTTCCTTGTGCTCCTTCTTCCTACTGACATTTCTGTTTTCATCTAGGCTCATTCCCCTCTGACTATAGAATGACTTTTATTGTTTTTGCTTGTTTAGACAGTCTGTAGATGACAGAATAACGCAGAAGCCATTACTAGGATGTTTTCCTTGGGTATAGAAATCAAATCTGGCAGTTTTCTTTCAGCACTTTAAATATGTGAGTCAACTCTCTTCTGTCTTTTTATCACTCCTAGTGGGAAGTCAGCTGTCAATGTGGGTTCTTTGAAGGTTAAGTGTCTCTTCTTTTCTGTCACGTTTAAGATTTTCTCTGGGTCTTCAATTTTTAGCCAATTTGACTATGATGTGCCTAGTATGATTTTTCAAATTTTTACTGCCTGGGGTTCTCTAAGCTTCTTGAGTCTCTGGTTTGAAATTTTTCCATCAATTATGGGAAATTATTTATACCATTGTCTGCTCAAAAATTGCTTCTGTCTCAGTCTATATCATTTTTCCTTTTCTGAATCCAATTATACAACATTCTTCCCTGGCTTCCCTGGTGGCTCAGACAGTAAAGCATCTGCCTGCAATGAGGGAGACCCAGGTTCAATCCCTGGATTGGGAAGATCCCCTGGAGAAGGAAATGGCAACCCTCTCCAGTACCTTGCCTGGAAAATCCCATGGACAGAAGAGCCTGGTAAGCTACAGTTCATGGGGTCGCAAAGAGTCAGACACAACTTTTCCATACAACATTAGAATTTTATAGGGCTTCCCTGGTGGCTCAGAGGTTAAAGTGTCTGCCTCCAATGTGGGAGACCTGGGTTCGATCCCTGGGTTGGGAAGATCCCCTGGAGAAGGAAATGGCAATCCACTCCAGTATTCTTGCCTGGAGAATCCCATGGACAGAGAGACCTAGTAGGTTACAGACCACGGGGTCGCAAAGAGTCGGACACGACTGAGCGACTTCACCTCACCTCACCTCACCTCACCCACTTATTGGATTTCCCTGGTGGCTCAGATGGTTAAGAATCCACCTGTAATGAAAGGGACTCAGGTTTGATCCCTGAGTAGGGAAGAGCCCCGGGAGAAGGAAATGGCATTCCACTCCTCCATTCCAGTATTTTTGTCTGGAGAATTCCATGGACAGAGGAACCTGGTGGGCTACAGTTCATGGGTTGCAAAGATTATTACATTTTTGCTCATCTTCCTTCTTCATAATTTTTCTCTCTGTGTACTTCATTTCATATTTTCTATTTATCTACTCTCCAGCTTAGCAGTCTTTCAGTGTATCCCACCTATTATCAAATGCATTCACTAAATTCTTAATGAAAATATTGTATTTTTTAGTTCTAGTGTTAGAGGAAGCATACTGATTGAAACCACCCACCCTGGCCGGTCACCATAGTAACCATTTTTATGAGTTGTTTTACCACGGGGGTCCTGCTAAGGAACACAGAACTAGTAAGTCACCACCAACTGGAAGAATTCGGGAAAGGTCAAAAGGAGACTCCACATGTCTGACCACCTCCCAGAATCCTTCTCTCTGACATCTATCTTGGCTGAACAAGGCCTGCACCACCAGGAAGGACTCTGAGTCAGAATGACTGGCTAATAACAACCTGGAAACTAATCCCATCACCATAAAACCTGAGACTGCAAGCCATGCTGCGGAGCAGTTCTAATCCCATCACCATAAAACCTGAGACTGCAAGCCATGCTGCGGAGCAGTTCTCCTGGGTTCCCTTACCCTAATGCTCTCCACCCGGGTGCCCTTTCCCAATAAAATCTCTTGCTTTGTCAGCGCATGTGTCTCCTCAGACAATTCATTTCTGAGTGTTAGACAAG
Source organism: Cephalophus harveyi (assembly GCA_006410635.1). Taxonomy (NCBI): domain Eukaryota; kingdom Metazoa; phylum Chordata; class Mammalia; order Artiodactyla; family Bovidae; genus Cephalophus; species Cephalophus harveyi. Next base: position 288,894 of record SJYT01057433.1, read on the forward strand.
AGCCCAGTTTCGGGCCCTGGAAGGGGTCCCCCTTCCTGCAGCACTGGGATGTGCATTGGTTCTCTCATAGATTCCAATTCTGTGAAATCTTTTATATTTTCATGTATTTTCTTCATCTTTTTCTCTGTTTTATTAACATATTAATCATGGTTATTTTCAAGGTCATGTCTGCTAACCTCAAATTCTGAATCACTTTTGGGTAGGTTCCCATTGTCTATTTTTTTTTCTATTGGTTATGAACCAAATGTTCTTGCCTTATCTCATGTCAAGTATTTTAAATTTATTGAGTACAAAAGAACTATAGTTTCCAGATGATGTTATCTTCCCACAGATGGGGTTTAACCTTTCCTCTGGTAGACAGAGAAAGCATATCATATATCACCATAATCCAATCAGGGATTAAGCTGGGTCAGGCCTGGGTCACAGATTTGGTAAACTTCAGTCTAATTCAGGTTCATCACTGTTCCTAAAATACTGGTACTAGCCTCCAGGACTTCCACTGACAGTCTGGTGGTCTTTAACTCTTTCACCTTGAAATTCTGCAAGTGACTTAGTTCAAGCATCCTTTCACAGGGGTCATTGTTTCATGAGATTGTGGAAGATTTCTTTCTGTTTTCCAGGGGCTTTGGGTTAGCTTCCCAAGTAGTTTAAAATTAAATACATATCTTGTGTAGGTAAACGCCATATGTTTGAGACCTTTCATTTTTCCAGTATTGTCCTAGAATCAGCAAGTGACTTGTAAAAGTTTTGTTACCTTCTTTTCTACCTCAATGGCCCTCTAGCTGAACCAAACCCTAATATTCAGACTTACCCCATGCCCAGAAAGAGAAAATGCTTGCAATAAAAATACTCTGCTGATTCTCAGATCATAACTGAGTGGTCTGTTTTAAGCCAATAACCACCTTTTCCTTTGACTTTCACTATACTGTAAATATCTGGATTTCCTCCCAACCCTCTGGCTGTTCTGGTTTTTCTACTTGTAGTCCTTTTTTCCAAACTATTTTTAAATGTTTGTGTTCGTCTGTGTTTAATATTCATATGTCTAGTACTTAGCACAAACCTTTCACCTCCGGGCTTTAGTATATGTCCATCTGATTAGAGCAATGATTTATATTTTTAAAGGTGGAAGAAAGATATAAACCCATCAGTGAGTATAAAGGAGTGGCATAACCCTGTGTTAAGAATAGAAACAGGAAAGCTGACATCCAAACTATACCAGCCCTTTTTAAAAAGGGGGAAAAGAACAAAAAGAATAAAATCAGCACCTGGGGTGGATCAGTAGCATGTTAAGAGATTCTGAATGGCAGAGGGTGGGGAACCTATAAGCTAATTGTACTTTTTTCCTACCTTCTTTAGTGATCTTCAATCAGTTAATGGTAGAATAATTATAATCAACAAGGACTGAAAGTTTCAGATAAGAGTTTAAAAGGGTGCATGTTCTGTGCAGAAATTAAAAAAAAAAAGCTGTTAAATGGAGCTTCAAAGTATATAGTTGGAAAAATGCTTAATTTTGCTTATTTCAGAATATTCCAAAACTGTTGATTTAAAAGATTTCTTTTTTTTTTTTTTTGATGTCTATTCCCTTGTCAAGTATAGATATAGAGCATAAATACAAGATACAGTTAAACAAGCAAATATTCACTGCTGAGTCTTGGTATCTGGGATAACAAAGCACTGTATTAATATCAAATATTCCCTAAACGTTTATCAGCCAAGGGAAGGGACAATGCCCCAGAGTTATACTCATTACAAGAAGAAATCTAGCCTAAGACCAAGATTAAACATAGATAACCCAGAAAAGAAAAAAAAGCAATACATGGATAACTGGTCTTTGAGTATGCAGTTAATAATACTTAAGAGCATAGATCTCACAAATTATTAATTACAATAACCAGCATTTAATAAGGAGCTACTATGTGCTCCTTAACAGCCTTAGAAGGTAAGTATCATTTCAACTGTTTCAGAGAAGAAACTAAGGCTTAGAGATTACAGTATAAAATCAAGGTCTAGAATCCAGGCTGCTGGAGTTAGAATCCTGAATATACTACTTATTGGCTCTACAAACTTGGGCAAGTTACTTAAACTCTCTGATTCAGTTTCCTGCATGAAAAATGGAGATAATGATGGGATTTATTTCAGGGTAAAGTAGCTGGCACATAGTCAGTGCCTATATGTCATGACATTGAGCAAATCAGTCAGTAATAGCTTGCCTAAGGTCACACAACTAAGAAGTGGCAGATCCTGGATTTCTGTTCAGACTCCAAAGCTTGTATCTTAACTAAAATGCCCCAATGATTATCCCAAATCAGACTGTAGTCTTCCTGCTACATTTAGCTAACAATTAGTATGCATTTTATCTTGTTTCACAAAACTCCCTAAAATAGCATCAACAGTTCTCATTGCTTACTGCTTATTGAGTGCTTATGGCACAGAACCAGATACTTAACAAAGATCTGACAAGGCTCAGAAAAGAAGTGTGTGTGTTTGTTGAGGANCAATTAGTATGCAGTTTATCTTGTTTCACAAAACTCCCTAAAATAGCATCAACAGTTCTCATTGCTTACTGCTTATTGAGTGCTTATGGCACAGAACCAGATACTTAACAAAGATCTGACAAGGCTCAGAAAAGAAGTGTGTGTGTTTGTTGAGGATGAGTGGACAATCATGAACTCACAATCCCACAGGGATGAGATTTTATAAGGAAAGATATATTTAGAGGCCAGTCAATTGCCAATAAACAATTTGCTTCAAAGAAGAAAAAAAAAAAGAAAAGGGCCACAAACTAAGAAATACAGCCTTTTTCTGTCTGCTTTCTCATCTCATTTACGCTGTCATCTATGATCTTGCTCTTCAGAGCAGCTGACATTTGTAAAATGATGCTGTTTATTTTTCTTTAAGCAGAAAATAGGAAAATGTTACCGCTATTGATTTAGCTGTACTTTTGTTCCCCATGCAACATCACACCTGTGCCCAAACAGAGCTGTGTACTTTTACAGCATTTCCTGGAGTTATTTTTAAATTGGTCTTTCTTGTTCCAGAGCAAGTTGGCAGCAAACCCATGGTGGCATCAGGAAAAACAAAATTTCATAACTCTGCGTTGTCAGGTAACATTGACTGAATTCGTAAATCACATTATGAAGAAACCCTGGACCTGAAACGCTGCTATAAGCAAGTCTGCATTTATAAGCATCAAAGACCACAACTCTGGAGACCTGTCATTTTAATCAAGATAAGACAATGGAACATGGTTCCTAGGCTGGGTTGCTTTCAGTTCCAAGCAGGAAGCAGTGGAAATATCCTCCACGTTGACCTTGTCACATCTCATCTCAGAGTCCTATATTGGCTTCCCTTGTCTACTGACTCAGCTGTAAATACCTCAGTCTTATTTGGAAAATTCTAGAAACTATAACCCCAAACTTGTCTCCCACTACTTCATCTCATGAACTCTGTACTTGATATGCAAGCTGAGCAACTTGCAGCTTTCCAAACAAGCTGCACATTTTCTTTTAAGCCAGTTAACATATATTCACTGGACACTGCTATGGACAAACCTGCACTTTGTAGAATCTGGAGGAAAAGACTGACTTTCATTACAAGTGTTTCAAGTTCTATGAAGAATAACAGGGCAGTCTAGGAGCTTATAACATAGAGAAGTAGTCTGGTATGTGTATCAGGAAAGGTGTTTCAGTTCAGTTTAGTTCAGTTCAGTTCAGTCGCTCAGTCGTGTCTGACTCTTTGCGACCCCATGAATCGCAGCACGCCAGGCCTCCCTGTCCATCACCAACTCCCGGAGTTTACTCAAACTCACGTCCATCCAGTCGGTGATGCCATCTAGCCATCTCATCCTCTGTCGTTCCCTTCTCCTCCTGCCCCCAATCCCTCCCAGCATCAGAGTCTTTTCCAATGAGTCAACTCTTCACATGAGGTGGCCAAAGTACTGGAGTTTCAGCTTTAGCATGTTAAGGCTGTATATTGTCACCCTGCTTATTTAACTTATATGCAGAGTACAGAACCGAAGAATTGATGCTTTTGAACTGTGGTGTTGGAGAAGACTCTTGAGAGTCCCTTGGACTGCAAGGAGATCCAACCAGTCCATTCTAAAGGAGATCAGTCCTGGGTGTCCTTTGGAAGGAATGATGAAACTCCAGTACTTTGGCTGGGAAAAAAAAATAACTTTCAGTTATAAGATTAATAAATTTGACAGATCTAATGTACAGTACTATAGTATATAGTGACTATAGTTAATAGTAGCAGTATAGTTAATAGCGTATTGTACAGTTGAATTTTGCTAAGAGAGGTGATCTTAAGTGCTCTCACCACACATGCATACATGCAAAAAAAAGATTAAAAAGTGTGACTGGAGGTGTGATTTCACCATGTATACATGCATTAAAGCATCACATTGTACACCTTAAATATATTCAATGATGACTGGTCAATCATACCTCAGTTAAGCTGTGATAAACAAACAACAAAGAATTGACATTGTTATCTATTCTAGAGGCAAGATTGTAGACGAGTTGCCCCTTCTGGTACATTCTTTGATTGTCTATTTTCCTGATTTTCTAATTCTTCCTAGCAAATAGTGAGTTGGCTGTTGTGGTCTGCAACATAAATGATTTACAGATCTATGAGGTTATTTTAAAATTCTTCATAGCTTTTAAGTCTATATTCAGAAAATGGAAAGTAAAGCAGTGTTTTAATACTGGTTGTGCACACTTTTCTCCTTTCAACTCCCTTCAATCTATTTCTTTGATTAGCTGATTGGAAGAAATGGATCTGTTTCCAATCATTTACTACCATTTTGAAGTACGATCTTATATCTACATGGGAAATTATAGGAAACCATGTTTACCTGGAATTACTCCGTTGCTGTAACTGCTATTCAAAAACTTCTACTGAACAACATAAAGTAATAGCTTTTGTTGCTGAGCCACCCAGAATCCTTGACATCAGTTGAGCCTGTGGATGCCTTAGCAACAGTAGCTTTGTAGTCATGGTAACAACCTTGTGCTTCAGAGGCAAAACCAATGAGCTTTAAGCATCACTTCATTCTAGCTAAGCTTCTCTGACCTGATCAGGGTGGAACAAGATCTGTCTGTTCTTTCAAGCGCATGTGCCCCTCAGAAGGGAAGGAAAATTGTGCATAATGTACCTGATTTAAATGCCATACTTGGATTATTCAAACAAGTGAATCTTTATTCTGATTTGATGGCTTAAATGGCTATTTGTTTTTTTTAAAAAAAAAAACTAGATTGTTGATTTCAATTACCAAGGAGCATTGCTATGAAAGTAGAGCATATAGCACGTATGTTGTGAATGTTGTGATTATTAAACATTCAGAGGAGTAAAACACGTCAATTCCTTCAATGACACTGATTAGAAAAGACCAGGGGAGCTGGAAAATGATTTTCATCTGTTTTGCTGAATGTTTTCCTCTCATGCAAAATGGTAATAAGGAACAATATCATATTTCAAATTAATATGTCATGCTGAGATTGCAGTAGCAAGAAACCAATCATAAACTCAATCTACACCTGGCCTACAATATCTTTGAAAGGCTTAAGACTCCCTCTGAAAACTTCTTTCCTAAAACTGAACTAATAAACTATAGGTCTAAAAGCTGTATATTCAATTCGAGTGCCAGGGCTAAGTAACCCATTCATAAAAAATACATATAGAATTCCTCTTTCAATTAAGCTTTCCTATATCCCTGTTTATGGATATATTATATATGATTGTATAACCTCATATCAAATGTGTAATAAAAAACCAGATGAGTTTCCCAACTGTATTTACTTGGCTCTTCTAGTGCACCTGAACTGTTTTGCACTGCATAGCATATTTCATATCAAAACTATAGCTCAAATATCATTTTTTGCATTTTGAAATACATTGATCTCTTTTTTTAGGTCAATTTTTCATTCATTCTATTCTACTAGTGTTTCCATTTCAAGCCAAGATAAAGCAAAAGCTCCTCAAGGAAAATTATCCTTTATAAATTACCTCTGTGAAAGTAAAGTGAAGTCGCTCAGTCGTGTCCAACTCTTTGCGACCCCATGGACTGTAGCCCACCAGGCTCCTCCATCCATGGGATTCTCCAGGCAAGAGTACTGGAGTGGGGTGCCATTGCCTTCTCCAGGGGATCTTCCTAACCCAGGGAATGAACCCGGGTCTCCCGCCTTGTAGGCAGATGCTTTACCATCTGAGCCACCAGGGAAGCTAGTTAGGTAAAATTTTAAGGCTTCTAAACTGTCCCAATTCACAGTAGGAACTCTACCTCATGGACTCGATTAATGTATATAAATGTCTGTTATGAGAAATGCCATTGAAAGGACAAAGATTAACAAGAAATGGTTCTTGCTCTCAAGAAAGTTGCCAACAAGTCTTGACTGAAATGGAACTCTCCTTTCCTCATTTCCAACAAAACCTAAAGGAGAACTGTAGATTTATTCTTCATTGACTTTGTGGGTTCATATTTTTTTTTTTTTTTTTTTTTTGCTGTTTTTATTTGGCTAACTCTAATATCTGAAACATTTAAAGCCAGCTATTGTATTTGAGGTAGATTTCATTACCAGCATTTTGCAATCATGTCTGTGCTGTGGCTGAAAATTTATTTTTATCACCAGTTTACAAAATAACATCTTAAATATTTTACTGAATTGGAAGTGTTTTCCTATCAGGAGAATCACAGCTATTTGCTTCATGGCATCCTTTGTTCCGTGGTCTGTACCGATGAAGAAGGTGGTATTGGTGAATATCTTGGAACTGTTATAAAGCAGGCAACAGACTTTCATTTTAAATGAAACTCAGATTTGATGAACTAAACTTAAAAGAAGTCATTGTCCAAGAAATGACTTCACCCCTAAATTTTCGGCTGGTTGTATGAAAAATAAAAGTCAAATGGAGAACCTTGAATTTATTATTTGGAGAATGATCTGATTTACCATTGTGTCCTTTTGATGATAATTTATAATAATTATGAATTTCATATTATTTAATTTTATCCTCATTTGGCCATTGTGATCTTTGCCAACATCTGATAGGCAGAAAAATTTAAAGAAAGTTACTTTGTTACAGAATCACAAAAATAACATGGCTGGAATGGGTATGAGCTCCAGGTAGAAAAATTCCATCATTTTGGAAATATGGAAATTGGTATCTCTGAGTTTTCAGTTTCAAATTTCAGCTTTAACTATTTCTTAACAATCCAACCAAACTGACTGTTTGACAGCGGTGTGGACTTGCAAATAAAAGTTGTCTGATTTTAGTAGGATTCTTTTGATTTACTTGCTTTAGTGTTTTTTTTCCCCCTTCATTCTATTTTTCTTCTTCAGTTTATTTCATTTTAGCTTCTACCAAGTCAACGAATGGTCCAAGTAGTTTATGAAGAGCTACTAAGAGACAAAGAGACAGCCATTATCTAGTATTCTCTAGAGGTGAGATCATCTTAAATTCCACTGATTGAGATTTAAGCTAAATATGAGGAAGAAATGGAGAACAGTGATAGTGGGCTTTTAAAGAAATATTTTCAGTCTTCTGAGTCTATCATTTCTTCTGCATTTAGGATTTCCTTTTCCTCTATTACTTTACATCTGGTCTCCATATACCCTCACATTTTCAGTTTATTTCCTCACCTTTCTTCAATTTCTTAACCTTCTATAAACTCACACTTCTTCTCCTCATGAATGTCTTAATGGTTGTCAAGCTGAGACGTCATTTAATCTTTAGCATCTAAATAGGAGCATAAATGCATGGCCCTGTGTGTGATCATTGGATTCTGTGTGTTTCTGTGTGAGAAAATGCATGCACACAGACACATACACACACACACGTGCACACTACAAACACAACGATGCTGTCTCTTAGGGACAAATCTCTATAAGCAAACTGTCATTTGGGAAAATTGGTCCTCAGTGTCTATCAGCATGCATGTATGCTAAGTCGCTTCCATCATGTCCACTCTTTGCGACCCTGTGGACTGTAGCCCGCCAGCCTCCTCTGTCCATGGGATTTTCCAGGCATGAATACTGAAGTGGGTTGCCGTGCCTTTCTCCAAGGGATCTTCGTGACCCAGGGGTCGAACCCATGTCTCTTGAGTTTTCTCCTGTGTTTGGAAGCAGATCCTTTATCACGAGCACCACCTGCCTCCTTCATTTTGATTGAGCGTCTCTTTTGAACTCAGCAACTGTCTGGCCTCAGGGCTCTGTGTTCCTTTGGGATCTCCAGAGAGGCGTTTCCTCAGGAGGCCTCTGTCCTCAGGTTTTCAACCTCCCTCTCCTCTTTGAAAGCTTATTTTCCTCTGGATATTATGTTCTCAAGATGCCAACATCTAAGGCCAGCTGTAATCTTCTAGATTACTTTTCTAAAGGCATTAATGGAGGATAATGGCTTAACGTGCATCTTAAAAAGACTCCTTAGTACTTTAACCTCACTGAGCTAGGAATTTCTTGGACTGTGGTGTGCTGGTTGGGGCTATTTTAAGAGTTCATACCCTGCACTATACGGCCTTTAATTTCTTCAGGGGTTGGTTGCTCACTATCAGCTGTGAGCCTGTACTGTTTGCTCAACTTAGTGGCTGATATCTGATGTCTCAGTGGAAAAACTAATAATAACAACTTTTATCCATCAAAACTCTATTATGAGCCTGACTTAGTTTACTAGGACTGCTCTAACAAAACATAACAGCCTGAGTGGATTCAGGCTACGCGCGGCCGGGAGGAGCTGCACCACGTCCGAGGTCGGGGGAAGCAGCCCAGAGTGCCAGGCTGCGACGGCGCAGGAACGGCCGAGAGGAGCTACCCTGTGCTGAGGTCAGGGCGGTGACCGAGAGGAGCTACCCCGCATCCGAGGTCAGTGGCGGCCCAGGAGGAGACACCCTGCGTCTGAGGTCGGGGCAGCGGCCGGGAGGAGCTGCCCCACGTCCGAGGCCAGTGGCGGCCGGGAGAGGACACCCGGCGTCCGAGGTCGGGGCGGCAGCTGGGTGGAACTACCCCACATCCGGGGCCGGTGGCGGCCGGGAGGAGACACCCCGCGCCCGAGGTCAGTGGTAGCCCGGGAGGAGACACCCCGCGTCCGAGGTCGGGGGCAGTCAGGAGAGGCCCCCT